>JBAMHV010000023.1:1936118-1948057 GCA_037177535.1 Pseudomugil gertrudae
TATTCTATTCTATTCTATTCTATTCTATTCTATTCTATTCTATTCTATTCTATTTTATTCTATTCTATTCTATTCTACAGGCATTTAGCAGACACTTTTATCCAAAGTGACGTACAACATGTATTATTATTATTATTTATTATTCCTAATTATTACAAAAACCTTTTATAATTAGTCACATCAGGACGTCATTTTTTTTATATTTCAGCTGAATTTCTACTAAATAGATTTAAATATTAAAAAACAACAAATAATCCAGGAGAAAAACACATTCTTAGACATACGAGTGGAAATTGTACCATTTTGGGTTATAAATGATCCCAGCAGCAGTGATGTGATCGTTCATCTTCAGTAATAAACAATTAAATAAATAAAATAAGAATAAAAACTCTATTTATTGGGGGAGCCGTGAACACATTTGATTGGCACAATTCAGTATCCAGACAATCATTCTGTTAGAAAAATAAAAGATTACGGCCAGTGGCAGCAAAACCGGAAGCATTCCTCTCTGACCTGAAGCGGAACGGGTTCGGTTATCAGATATGAGGCATGTTTCTGAATGCTGGGAGGTCTGAAAGGCCTTTCTTATGCGGTTTCTTTTCAGGGAGTTTCCACATGTCGGCTTGCTGCTGAAAGCTTCTGGTGTAACATGTTCCACAGAGCTGCGTAACAACGTGCACCAGGAGACGGAAACGCTGCCACAACAAGCACAAAACTCAGTGTTGTCCATCATTTATATTAATATCTACATCACATGACTTGTTTTAGAGCCCATCGTTTAATCACCATGATTTTAAATCGTGCTGACCGGTGGTCGTTGATATTCATACTATATCTAAAAATGTATTATGTCTTAATATATTGATAGAAAGGAAGGTTAGGGAATAATCAGCAGCTTTAAAACAGATGTGAAACAGTCACAGCTGGATTAACCAAAATGATGAAGCTGGTGATGTTTATTGCAACCATGGCGACCCAAAGAGGATGGATGAAGCCAGAAATATCACAGTTACAAGGATACTGTTACTTCAAACAGGAGGAATATTATGAATAACAGCATTTATCTGCATGAGCCACCAGCAATGCAAGCAGCAACATTTTCATCCTCGTCGTGCCAACAATCACACTCAATTATTCATACAAAAACCAGCCAGTTAGCTAACAGGCTAGCGCATCAGATAAAGCATTATGTGTACATTTTACAGCTGCAGAATCATTAAAGTGCATCATCCTGTACTCACACCTCTTCTGCATTGTGCAGGAGACTAATCTGTTAGCACGTGATTTAAATATAGATCATACAGCTTGTAGCATGCAGGTGCAAAGCTGTTCTGGCCTGTGTTGTGAAATCATCAGTGGTTTGTTAAAGGTATGCAGCTTAATGTGCACCTGCTGTGATAAACATGTAAATATGACATGAGAGCATGTAGAACATGATGGTTTAGTAGTAAGTGACCACATCGTGCTGTGGCTTTTAAAACACGATGGAAACAAAACAGATTTTTTGTCCTTGTCTTTGTTTTCCCTCACCGAAGGGGACCTGACAGACTTCTTGTCCACATCAACGCCCTGTTGGCCCTGCAGGCACGCGGTCAGCTTCTTGTGTGTGCTGTGAGAAACCTGCTTGACCAGCTCCAGGCGTTTTTCCACCTGCAACCCGCACAGAAACACAACAGGATGTTAACAACGCTGCACACGTGGTGCACACTGCAGCATGAACATGCAAAACCTGGAGCTTCTTTAAAAGTGAACACAAACTCTGCAGCTAGTTAGTTTGGTGAGACGATGGCTACAGAAACAGATGAGCTTAAATGCCTCACATTGCTTTATTAATCTAAATTACTAGAACTCACGCTGATCCCCTGATCAATCAGTGGGGACGGTCACAGAAACCCCCTTTCAGTGCTCATTAAACAGCAGTTCTGAGAGCTTTTTGCTAGAGTTATGAATACTGTGATGAATCCTGAGGATGAACAATTACACACACACATGCACACACTCAATAAATTCTCATTAGTACCTGCAACAGGTCTTCACTCAATACTTCTGTTTTTTCAGCTCTGGAAGAGAAAGAGGACAGAGAGGAGGGGTGTTAGGCTGATGAAGGGAGATTACATAACTTTCTGTGGGAACTTGGCAACTTACAAACACCAATCAGTTTGTTTAATTACGTCATTTTTCTGTGCGGGACATAAATAACAGCTGGGTCGCCTGAAGCACATGACAGGATTCATGACTACCACGGGGTGATGAGGATTGATCAACTCAGTTTGACAGCATTCTGTGTTTATTGGTTCAGTTTTTTCACCCTAATGATGCAGATGAGTTCACGTGAAGCTGAAACGGTGCAGTTTGTCTCCTCTGTGAAGCAATGACCGAGTCTTTTGGCGGCACATCGGCTTCAGGGTTTTAATTGTCTTAATTGGCCGCCACAGTGAATGTGTGGATGAAAGGCATGTGTTGTAAAAAGAGGGGGTCCTCGAATCACTGCATAGGCTCGGTCTGGTCTGTCCAGAAGACTTGTTGTTTCTGCAGCTGCTGCTTTACAAACCTAACGCTGCCATTAAGAGTAAAGAGTCACTGTCACACACAACATGCTAACCGCGGCCCGTACGGTCTGAGAGGCACATCAGCTCTTGGTTTTTCGGACTACTGGAGAATCTGTTGGGCTGAATTCACTGGAACATCCACTACTATGAAGATTAGCAGCTGTCTGAAATATTTCCACTAAAAACCTCTCTCTCTGGATAATCATAGATGGAATGGCCTCATGACCCTTCCTGGAGCAATATGCAGCAACCTTTGCTGATGTCTTTCCTCCGTACCCTGTGTAACACGCATGAATGCTGCAGAGCTCACGCTGATGATTTATTTTATCTGATGAGCAGCTTCTACAAACAATTAGCTTCCCAATTCAAGCAGAAGCAGAAAAGATGGACTTTTTCATGCAGTACTTCTGCATCTTGGCTTAACTTTTACTAAATGATGACCATGTTTCTGCTCTGCAGTTGTATTTATCTAGTGTTTAACCTGCCAACAGAGCAAATCCACATAGACTCCCATGTCAAAACGGCCAACCTCACAGCAGAAATAAACATGTTTACCACCTGGTACAAACATATTTTAGGTTTAATAAGTCAAGTTTACCTTCATGTTAACTGTGGAGGAGGTATTTATATTTTTAATCTAGAAATTCAGCATAATAATGGGCGTGTCTTTTTGATTGACAGGTGTTTGGTATTTGTGGCATGAAGGCAGAGTGTAGCACAAACGTGGTTTTAGCCGGCTAACAGTGCACCTTAGCTTTACTTCACCTACCTCTGTTAGCTGGTTAGCTTTCTTTTAGCTCCCAGGTTAGCTCACTTAGCTCTTAGCTACAGCCAGCTTGGAGTTTGATAGATGCTAATTATCATGCTTGATGCTGCCTATATGGCGATAGTAGGATCAGCCCGAAGAGCTTCACCTTTGCTCTTCACAAGCCTACTAGGAGGCTCCGTCCATCTTTTATACACAGTCTTTGGTAAAAACCCACAAAAACACTAGATCTTGTGACCGTGAACGTTTGCACTGCAGCTTGCAACTCCAGGCTCATTTTATCATAATGAAACACACATGTACATAGAGGTTTTTTTAATCTACAGCATGGATTTCTGAGTCTCTGGTTCACCAGGTCCTTCAGGGCATTAAAAATAAAAGCACATACCATAAATATCAACTTCCAGTCACGTCTAAACCTTGAGGCCAATGCACAGAATGCAAAGTGTTCCAGCAGTGTTGATCGGCTGCTGTACCGCCTTCAGCAAAGCAACTTGACCCCAGTCATGATGGAGATCACAGCCATGAGGAAGCACAGGTTAATAATAAAATACAGATGCACTTTGGAGAAATGTGATCCCTGGAGTGTCATCGTCCTTTAGAGAACATTAGAGCACAAATAGACTTTTAAAACCTGATACGAAGATTTTTCTTCATTTATTAATGTTACTGTGCTTTCACCCTGTCTCACAGGAAACCATGAACCACACACAAAATAAAAGGAATGAATGAATGTATTTAAACAATATGTCTGGTTTACCTTCAGACTTCATCACGGGGACTTTATAATATTAATTTAGATCATTTCGACATTAGGAGGCAAGCCAAGGACACATAAGCTGTGCTGAGGAGACATTTGCAGTCCCACACATGGGACTTTCTCCTGCAAAGAGCCAGCAGGAGGCCTGACCAGCTTGGTTATGCCTCCAGGACACCACCGGATGAATGTCACTGAGTGGTGGAGGTGTGGGCACAAACACGGGCAGGTGGGATGCAGGTAACGGTGCTTCATTTAAAAAATACAACAGGAAAGACTGGCAGGAAGGATTACAGGACAACAACGCTACTGAACAGGCAAAGGAGAACTGTAGGGAACGTAAAGAGACACAGGTGGATTAACCGAAGTAAATAAAACCAGGTGAGCTAATGAAGAGGAAATGTGAAGCTAAACCAACAACACAAGGTGGAATGTTACAAAATAAAACAGTAAACAAGGACAACGCATGACAAGACCTCCCAACAGAACCTTAAAACCAGTGAAGAGTCAGTAAAAATGACCTTGAAAAAGTATTGATCTGATCAAAGAAGCCGTCTGCAACTGGAGTAGACTAAATTAACCGAGTCGGGCTGATAACAATCTATTTGTGCACAAATTCTGCAACATCTAAAAGCATGTTCTCCCTTTGCAGGTATGAAATATGCTTTGTTGCACAGGTGTATTTAAAATATCCCTACGACTG
Source organism: Pseudomugil gertrudae (assembly GCA_037177535.1). Lineage (NCBI taxonomy): Eukaryota > Metazoa > Chordata > Actinopteri > Atheriniformes > Pseudomugilidae > Pseudomugil > Pseudomugil gertrudae. Next base: position 1,940,894 of record JBAMHV010000023.1, read on the forward strand.
TTTAGTTAACAAGCCACTAAGTGTCCTGCAGAGGACAGTTAAAGAGGTATGATCTGCAAACACAATAGAGACAGACAACACGGCAGAGACAAAGCAGAAGCATCTGCAGGGAAACTATTAACAGCAGAAATGCCTCTCATATGCATCCTTCCTAATGTCTGCTCTGATCCTGTTCCACACATTGATCGTACATCAGGCACCACCTAAAGCTCCTGTAAGCATCGAGACTCTCTTTAATGCAGCAAACAGATAATATGTGTGTGTGATATCTGATTTCATGCAAGCCCGAGTGGCTTCATGTGGTCTTCAGAGGGATGGTAATATAACAAGTAAACATGCAGAGGTTTATTTATGTGTCACAAAATCCAAAGAGGTGAATGTTTTTAAAAGGGAAAATGTTACGCAGACACCATTTCCTTCCTGCGTTCATCTCTTTGTGCTGCCTCGTATTATCCTGCTGCAAACAACTTTCAGCAGGATCAACTTTTTATTCATGTTGTCAAAGATAGGAGTGAATCTCCTGCAGGAAAAACACGTAGCTTAGCAAGAAGCTCGAGCCTTCATCAGCCCTAAATGCACAGTGAAACCAGGTTTACTGTGGGGAAAGTTCTGTGTTGCTTCTCAAGTGAAAATATATTTACTTGAATTTTAATGTCAAGTTCAAGGCCAGTAAGAGTTTTGCTAGTCTGGTTTGGTCATCACAGCTGTGTGGTCTGAATAAATTTATGTTTAAGGCCCTGAATGTGTGATGATTAGATAATAAAAACAGATATTGGGTTGATTAGGTCCTTTCAGATCTCCTCGTATCTGTTTGTGTGATTTAATGAGCTGCATGTCCATACACTGACCGGAGCTGGATTTTTTTGTTACAAACATAACAGATACAGTAAACCATACCTAGCAAACAAAAGGAGATCCGTGCATGATTGATGCATATGTTTTGTGCAGAGCCTTGGTCATACAAAGAGGCGTTACTTCCTACCAGCCACACAACACAGTCTCCATCCATGTAACGCAGCTTCCTACTGAACAGCATATGAAGCCATAAAACTAAACCAGGCCAGTTGCTCATCGTTATGTTATTTACATGAATTATAGGAAATGTATTTGTTACATGCAAACCAGCCCAACTTGTGTCAAATGTTTGAAAGAGCCACATTAGCTGATTAGCTTCCACTAGCAGCATTTAGTGAAGAATGCATTTAGCAACCATATTGTTCGTTCATCAGACTACAACCAGTTACCAAGGTGGGCTGGTGTCTTTCCTCTGGAGCATCCCTTCTCTGCTTTTCACCTTCTCACTTCGTTCAGACACGACAAACTTTGTTTGGAAGAGGTGGAAACAGAAGCACAAAGCAGAGCTGTAAAGCAAAGCGCTCCTGGTCACATGATCCCATGAGAGACGAATCCGCTCCTTCAAAGTTACAATGTCTGGTTTCTGCAGAGGGCAGCCCCCTCACATTCAGCACTGATACGGTATCAACCCAGATCTGAAAGATGACTAAAATATCTACTACCTGCATATGTACAGATGTGATTTCATACCTAAATAACTGTGTTTCATCTTTAAACAAGTGTCTCCAGCTGTTTTCCCTCCAGTATGGGTCAGATGAGGTGATCTATAAGGCTGTGTCCTCAGTGGACCCCAGACCAGCATACACAGTTTCCCCATGACTATGAAGCATCATTTTATATACTTACAAAAGTAATAAACCACATTTATAACATATTAAACTAAACTTTAAAGCACAATTTCCTCAAAAACGTATCAAAGTTACACAAATAAAACCTTTCCTTTGTGAGCAAACTGAAGCACCATGCTGATAAAGCTACTGTACCTTACAAACAGCACTGACAATCCAGCCATTGTCACTATTTCCTGTCACAAACAGATTTCTCTGCAATTTAGTCCAAATGAAAATAACACTGAGCTGCGGGTAAGTGGACTTACATCGGAGCACTTTTCCTGCGGGAGGATCTAGTCCTGTTGATGTGCAGCTTTTTCCTCCACATCCCCGCTGCTAACCAGCACTAAACCCCCTGTTCTCAGGCAGGAGCACAGTGACAGTAACGGGGCGTAAAACAGGAAAAGCAGAGTATGAGAAAGACGAGAGGAAGCTGAGAAAGTGAATGAGGCATGGAAGGAGGGAGGGAAGAATAAGACCTGATAATCTGGTCCTTTCACTCCGTCTCTCAACCATTTTTACTACTCCCAACAGGTTAGACCGCAACGTGTTTGTGATGACACCTGGAATAAAGGAAGCAAAATGAGATCTGGGACAGTGGTTAGACACTGGTAGATTAAAAGATTATTGATCTGTCTGATGCAACAGCTGGATTTGGGGGGACAATAAAGCAGCTTTTAGCATAACAGGCTTCAAAACAAAAAGAGACGAGGTCTGTTAGAGAGTGCTTGCAGAACTACAGTTACACCCTGTAAAGGCAGCTAAATAAACACATGTAGGAGGGGGGACTCTGGGCCTCAAAGGCTGCAGCCATGCAAGTGTTAGGACTTCCCCTGCTGCAACGCACTTGACTCAGATCCAGCTCTGCACAAGTCTGCTCGAGTCTGATCTGAGTCCGTTGTATTGCAGCAGGGAAGCTACAAACACTTGCAGGACTGCAGCAAAATCGTGCACCACTGATCTAGATATATAGACGAGTCTGTTTGTTCATGTCATCGCTGACATTAAATGTTAGAGCAACATTACACAAGTTTCCAAACCTAAAACTCAGGGTGTAGTGGCAACGTAACTTAAACAGTACCACTCTTGTGCAGGACGCGAAGTTTCTGACTCGTGACGAAGGAAAAAACTTCACCGGATACAAGAAATTTACCTCAGTTTATTTAAAAAAGGTCTAAAAACAAAGTGCTGCATTCCTAAAACTACAGCGACCACTAAACAAAACAAAATATAAACAAATACAAACGTATATTCACTTAAATTCTGTTTTACGGTCAGAAAAAATGTAGCTCCTCGTCCTGCTTCATCTACAATATATATAAGGTGCATACACTATCAGATGTGCACAGCCCCTCCCCTATCCTAAATACAGGACATTACAAAATGATCAATTTAGCTATAAAAATAATAAACTATAAAACTATGCAGATAATAAACAAAAATCCAGAGAAAAAGATGCATTATTTAACCTCAAAATGATTCTATTACAACGTTATGTATTAAAATAAACATAATGTATGTATGGCTCTAACACAGGGCATCAGATTAATATTGATGGCGCACTAATATAGATTAACATAAAAGGGTGGAGTGCCACCTTCAGGTTGGAGATTAGGTCCTGCCCCAAACCCCGAATAAGCAGCAGGGAATGGATGGTTGTGTACATTCCTGGATCCAGTGTCCTGCAAGGTTTAGAAGCTTCCCTGCTGCAACACATGTTGACATCAAGCCCTGCACAAGTCTGAATTATAGTGTGTGGACTGGGATTAAGGGTTAAGAAACCAATGATGGCATTATCTGAGGAGGAAATAAAAGTACAAGAGAAAAGAGAAATGACATCACACTGCCAGAAGAGAGCTCAGAGAACAGTCAAGAAACAGTCAAGATTTGATGGAGCTGCAGACCTAAACACAGGCTCAAACGGCAGGCTGGATGGAGGAAAGATGTTTGATATAAACTTAACTTGACACAATTTGACTTGGCTTGACAAAATAACCATAAAACATGAGAAGAAGTGAGGAATAAACTGGGGAGGGGAAACTGAAACCAATGGTTTGAAAACGCAACAGGACACAGGTAGCATGAATGAGCCAAATAACCAGAAAACAACTAAACAGGAAACAATGCAGGGAAAATTACAAAATAAAACCAGGAAATCAGAATTAAAGACACATCCACTGTTCCTGTGGATTCATAGAACTATTGTGCAAACTGTGAGGCCACTGCAAATAAACCCAAATGTCCTGAGAAACACACAGATTTGTGTTAATACAACTAAATCCCACATGCTTATGCAGCAAAAGACTATTATTTATGTTTTCCCTGCATGACAGTTGTGTAGATTGCACTGCAGATATGCACACACACCCTCAGCTTTCTTTTCAGGCGCGGTGTGATAGATATGAAGGTTAACACAGTCAAACAAAGCTGCTGTCAGCTGTCATGAGGAGTTTTTCCACCCAGAGGATAAGAATTCACAAAATGCCTCAGCCTAACCTTACAGGCATGCGTGTATTACATTACATCTGCAAATGTACCTGCAGAACAGAGCGTACCCTCAACATGGAAGGCCAACCATTCAGATGTCATGTTCTCCATTACCAGCAGGAGGCAAGATTTCATTATGCCAGGACTAAACCTTTCCCTGAGGGAAATGAATGTATTATTAACTGTACATTAAAGCTATGCAGCATAATATAACTGCAGTGTTACTTTTTGGATGAGTGTCAGGGACGTTTACACTGTACAGGGTGAATATAATGCACATACTGACACAGATCTTCATTTTTCTGCAGATAAATAATGTGAAAGAAAAGGCTGCATGATGCAAAGGACAGAAAAACAGATGCATTTATCCTTTTCAGTCAGTGAAAATGAAGAAAATGTCACGTCTGAGGTCTTATTATGGTCTTTATGCAGAAATGTTTGACTGGAAAAATCTTTTACTTGATAAAACACAAGCAGCAAACAGTTCATGTTAGTTTCAATAAATCTGCACATGGAAGGAGAGGAGAAGGTCGGCACTGATGTTTCTGCTCAAGGGGGGTTTGGTCATCATAACGCAGCACTACAGGGCAGCTGAGGAAGGGAGAGGCTGAAAAACACATGGTTCACATTTTGGAAAATATAAAAAAAAAGCTTTGAGAATAACGTCTTAACATATTTGGTGAGAAAATGGGTTTAAAAGTGGATCAGAGAAAGCTGAGAGGTGGTTGTGTTTGTAAATGAAGATCTGTAACCTCATTTGCTCCTGCGGCAGCCTTTGTTAATGTTTTGACACATCAAGGGCGCTACAGCATCCAAAATCAAAGCCTCAGCGGTGCAGTCGGGACTTTACTGCAGCATCAGCTTCTGTCGTCACGCCCGGGATTCCCACTGGCACGGAGAAACCGAGACGAGGCAGGGAGAGGCAAGGATACCGAGAAGCTTTGCTTTGGGTTAAAAATCTTCTGAAAGATTTATACACTGATGCATCAGGGTGAGAAGACTTTCTGGCACTGAGACAAAACTCTTCTGTCCAGTTTAGATGTGTTTGCAGAGGTTTTTTTCTTTTTTCTAGACAAAGTCATGGTTATGGGGAAGCCAGAGCCTAGGCGAGAGGTAGGTACACCTGGACACTGGTCACCAGTCTATCACAGGGTCCACACAGAGAGAGGAACCACCACTCACACCAACGCTCACTCCTAGGGACATTTTAGGTGACCAGTTAAGATGGAGGGGGGAAGCCGGAGTACCTGGAGAAAACCCACGCTAACACGGGGAGATCATGCAAACTGCACAGAAAGGCCTGTAAGAAGTTTGTTCATCTCTTAAACATGGAAGATTTTTATTAGTGATGTCCTTTATTATGGGCTGATTAAAGTGTGCTCATGATGCTGAAATTCCTATTAGTTTAATATGGAATCTAAAATTCACCCTGTAAAACTAAATGAATGGTTTATAATGTTATTTATTGTTAAATCTAACTGCACCATATTGCATCGTATTGATCATATCACATTGTATTGCATAGTATCACATCAGATCGTATCATATCAGATCGTATCACATCGTATCATAGCACATTGCAACAGATCTTTTTGTATCTTGTTGTACATGTTATTATTTATACTAATGGCATCAGTAAGATAAAGGTAGAGAACGAGCTCTATTTGGCCGTGCACAGCCGATCAGGTCAGTATTCTGCATTTTACAGGTCCACCCACACCTCTCTTATAGCCTTTGATAACAAAGATAGAAACTAGTAGGAGGAGAAAGTGGAGAATGATGCATTTATTCATGTATTTTATCTGTTAAAATGTTTTATTTGTGCATCTGTCTTTATTTTTTGCTGCTCTGAATTCTGTGTATAAAACTATAAAATCCTTAAAAACTTCAGATGAAGTTTTGTGTTAGTTTCATATTTAACCAGAAAGCATTTATTTAGTGGGGAGTCCACAAGGATTTAACTCACATAATCATTAAAATCATTTGCTTTCCATAAATCTGACCAGATAGTTTAAATTACGGTAAACAACGTCACCGTCAGGCTGACAGAATCCAACAGCATCAACGCAGCCAGATGTCTCCATTTTAGTTGTGACATTTGCTGCATCAGTTTATTTTATTTTGAATTTCATTTATATTTTAATCTAAAAAAGAATAAGATAAGAATAAAATAATAACCTTTGATCATTGTGCTAAAGTAATGACCTTAAATAAACACAGCAGCAATGAGTTTGACTGCATCTGCAGCAAATTAAACATTTATTTCATAATAAATTGGTTTTTACTAACAGACTGAACTAGAGGGATAAAAATGCATTTTTACTGCATTGTGAAATATTTGTAGGCTCATGTTTGACAAGTTCTCCTATTGAATCATTATTTCAGTCCACCTTGGGCAAGAAAATTTTTGTATGATGAGGTAAAAAATGGTTCAAGGACAAAAAGTCCCCCAGGAGAAAGGTTCCAGGTGAAGTTAGATTACCCAGCATGCTTCTCTCTGCAGCTAACTAGGATGGGGTGTCGGTTGCTATGGCAGCAGGTGATCAAACGTAGAAAAGGAGACGGCGTGTCAGGATGAATGAAGAACTGGAGTAAAGTGTAGTCATTTCTCTGTGTGGAGCCGAAGGTTCGATGCTGGTTGTCAAGCCAACGTCCGTCACACCAGCAAAGAGGAGATCCATGTCTTTATCTATATGTTACAAAACATGCAAACACACATATGTGTACAAACTAACGGCTTCTTTTGCCTTTAGGGGCACACACACACACACACCCGTCATCTCCCCGATTCTTAAAAATCATGAAAGCCTCTGTATAAGAGATTAAATGTCTGCAAAGACCAAGAAACAAAGTCCTTTACTTTCTTATTTACACCAACATGCCACCATTAAGCCGTTTAAAAATCCCTGCTGCACTAGATAGATAAGATAAGATAAGATAAGATAAGATAAGATAAGATAAGATAAGATAAGATAAGATAAGATAAGATAAG
>JBAMHV010000023.1:1953706-1970471 GCA_037177535.1 Pseudomugil gertrudae
CCACACGCTAAATTCTAGATCCCACACGCTATTTAGTACACGCAAATTGAGATCTTAGTAAATCTGGCCCTAAGTGTTTTTTGTTTACATTTTGCTCCGTGTTATTATTAGTTTTGCTCTACGTATTGTTGGTTAATCAAGAATTACAACAACTTTTTCACATTTTTTAAAAAAAATTATTCATTAATGTTTTATTTTTTCATCTTTTCTGAAACATCCAGGCAGAGCTAAGCCCTGTTAGCCCACTTATACCAGCCGCCCCTGCATATCACACACTCTGATCACGCTCAGATCTATCACATCCTCATTTAAATTTCCACCCGCAGAAATTAAATCTGTAAATTGGAAATAAGCCAGAATGTCAAGGATTTTGGTTTTTTTTTCTATTTTGTTTTAGAGGATTAGTGAAAATGTGTTTGGAGGATGCATGAGCTTGCTCAGTAAAAGCACAAGGCCAGGAGCAGCTTCACCAACATCCCCCAGCTTTGTTTGCTATGAGCTCTGTACACCGTGTTTGACAGCAGATTACACAGATGTTGTAGGGTTTGTGTGTCTGCCAACGTATCATCGACTATACTGAGCGTATCCTGTGTGCTCGTAGGTGTTTATGGAAGAGAGAGAGGGTTTATCCGATTCCCAAACGCAGCGTCCTTTTCGAGGTATCGAGTCTCATCCGTGCCAAAGTCTCTGCCTCTAAAGCCACGATGAAAACAGAGACTTTACCGTCATACTCAATGCTTATTTATATATGTACATGTTTCTCTGATGAGGACACGTGTGCAGCTTTCAGGAAATACAAAGAAAGATTGTTTTTAACAAATAGAAATGATTTTTTATCTCACAGGGAGACATTTTGATCCAGCTTGGCTTGGTTTAAACAGCTGTTAAATCAGCTGAAAGAGGATAAATGGTTCAGAGTATGGCACGAGTGCTTAATCAATTACATGAAACAGATAGTCCGAGTTGATAAATGGATGACTATCTACTGTATTTCAGCCATTTAGCTGCAAGTGCTTGAATAAAAGCTTCACTTAGAAACAAATTAATAATGAATAGAGATGTGAAGTTATTGGAGATAAATGGATACATAACGGACTTCGATGTTTTTAATGTTTCCCGCTTTACAAAACCCGTTTCTTAGAAACGCCGGGCCATTTATGTGGAACATCAAATAAAAATAATTTCTGCAGCTTAAAGGTTTTTGATCATTTTTTTTAAAAAAAAAAACAATAAAATTTGATGCCACATAAAAGAAATCAGACGGTTACAGGAAGCTGGACTTTTTGTAGGAGGGAACAGAGTCCATATCTGCTAATTACAAAACTCCAGCGGCTCAAACCGCTGCGAGCCGATCCTCTTTTTCACGACGAGCCGCTTTCATTGGGCGAGATCTGCACTGCGGCCTTTGTCCTTCTTAAATAACCGCTCAGGAAGAACGCCATCTTAATGAGAGCAAATGTATGAAAAGTTCCACCTCTGCATTAGCAGGTCTGCACAGGGTGCAGAAGCACACTGGGTTGAGTAAAAATGAGGAGTTTCCAAGCTGCATGGTTTCAGGGACACTACAGGTTCTCACCAGGGGGTCAATAAAGTCCAAAAGGTTTCCATTCTTGACCTTTGAACCTGATATTTCCACACATTTTGGATCGTTTCACAATACTCTGCTTTGTGGATAAGATAAGTTCTTTGTACTCTTTAATTTATTGATGATTTTTAGTTGTTTTTTAGCAAAGTGGTGAGCAGGGAATTTTTTTAACACCCTCATCTACCAGGCAGGGTTAAAGGTTGGGTAGGAAATCCTGAAACAATGGTCCAAAGAAGCTACACTTTATAAACATACTATTTATAAAGTTTAAACTCCTTCCTTCTGACACCCCTTCCCCACCCGAAGCCACAGATTGTTTCTAAAGGGTTGAGTACGGAGGGACGAAGGGCAGTGAGACCTATGACTATCCAAACTTTTAGATCTTTTTTCCTGTCCTTTCTGTTCCACATGTAACTAAATGTTTTTATTTTGTGTTAGAGCATTAAATGAATTAGCTGCATAAGGATTGGAACAGGAGTTCATGTAAAATAGTAACAAACGTTCCTGGAAAACATCTCCTGCCATCCCTTAAATCAGCCTTTCTCAAAGCGTGGTCCCCGGACCGTGAGCGCCCCCTGGTGGTCCGCAAGGTGAACAACACGACAATCTGAATCTATATGAATTAAATGAAAACGTTGTCACACTCAGTTTTGCGACACCAAACCGTCTTATATCCAAATAAGTATGAAGCAGTGGCTTCAGACAGGGTCACTTAAAAGAAGAAAAAATAAAATGACATATTTTACAGTAAAAATATTGTAAAAGCTTCATTTGGTGTTGTAGACTTGTGAATGGTTTATATTAGCATATTGTTCTTGGTTTATATTAGCATATTGTTCCCAGGATATTTAGAGTTAGGTGGTCCGTGAGTTCGTGTTGTAAAGATTAAATGGTCCTTGAACTGAAAAAGTTTGAGAAACCCTGCCTTAAATCAACTGACTGTGACTTTTCAGGAATATTCTGTTGACACAAATCAGTGTTGTGATGAGGCGGTGTGGACCCAAACACTGGGTGGAGTGCAGGTAAAACTTTATTTCAACTGAGGACAGGGAGGACTCGGGAGACGACAACAAAGGAGCAAAGAAACAAAAATGAAGCAGTGAACGTGAACAGAAACAGAAAGCAGAGAAGCAAAGTGGGACACAGGTGAAATGGGTTTACTAAATTAACCCAGGTGAACTGAGGAAGCAGGAAACAAGGCTAAATGGAAAACACAAGGGCTGTGTCTCAATTACCTCGCTAACACGACTTTGCGCATTATATTTAGGTGTGTATTGTGTAATACTGGCATTTAAGGAAAAAAGTGCACTGAAAGTACCCAGATGCTGCCCTAAATGTCACCAATAATCTAGTGTGAAACTAAACCGACGCCATCTTGCTGACGAAGCGGAAAAGGAAATGCTGGACTTTCAAAATAATGGCAGCAAACAATATGGCGGCGGAGGCTAATGTGTATAGACGTGAGTATGAAGTTATTTTGTTACGGTTCTTATGTTTACCGCAGCTTGTAACATATCCGGTCATTTATTTGCGATTGCGGTAACCGACCCAGGACAGTTAGCACATGTAAATGTTAGCAGTTTTTAGCCGTGTAGTGGACACGAAATAAATTTGGCGTGAAGCAGAATAGTTGAACTGGTTGTACGTCACTACTGGTAAGTGTCCAACATCCGGTGTTTCATTAGAGGCAGCACTTACCCACGATGGCTGCACGGTGGGCCAGTTGGTTAGCACTGTGGCCTCACAGCAAGGTTGCCAGTTCGAGTCTCGGTTGGGGCGGGAGGTCAAACCTGGAATCTTTCTGTGAGGAGTTTGCATGTTCTCCCTGTGTTAGCGTGGGTTATATCCATGTTAGCGTGGGTTCTCTCCGTGTTAGCGTGGGTTCTCTCCGTGTTAGCCTGGGTTCTCTCCAGGTACTCCGGCTTCCTCCTACAGTCCAAAGACATGCACCTTGGGGATAGACTGATTGGAGACTCTAAATTATCCATAGTAGTGAGTGTGTGTGTGTGTGCATGGTTGTCTGTGTGTGTTGGCCCTGTGATGGACTGGCGACCTGTCCAGGGTGTAACCCGCCCTTTGCCCATTGACAGCTGGGATTGGCTCCAGGCCCCCGCGACCCCGTTCAGGGAAAAAGCGGTAGGAAATGGATGGACTTACCCACGATAGTGCGCACTACAGAACAAAGTGTGCACACTACACACTAATTCAGCTCATATGGAATTGAGACACAGCCTAGTAGAACTACAACATAAAACAGGAAAGCAAACCAACACAAACCTCCAGATCAAACTACTTATTTTAGTTTTTTTAAACACCTGGGCAGCAGCAACCCTTTAAAAATACTCTTTTTTTAAAACAACCTTTGGAAAAACACTGAATTTAACACATTTTGAGAAGTTACTGTTTCATGCAGTAAAATATTACTTATATGATTAATAGCTAAATTCATTCCACTTTGAGATTAATTTAAGCATCACAGTAATAAGATGATGCTGACTGTCAGCTTAGGGATCACTTGAGTTAATCTGGCACACACGTTTGGGGTAGATGACAAGAGAAGGTCTAAAATCATCGGCCTAAGCCTTTTGAACTCCTCTTCAGGCACTTTGGGAACTCTTACTTTCGTACCCGGGAGGTTTCCAGCTTCCTCCTTCTTCTTTTTTTTCGTCCTTTTTCCACAGCAGCTTTTTTTTTACTGTTCGCAGTGTCTCGCTTTTATTCTGTGCTATTGTTCTCTTAAGTCAAATACATTAATAATTCATCCATATTCAGCTTTCAAAGCTTTTCACTATGCATTCTTCCCAGCAAAGTGCCTATCAGCTGAAAGGGCTTCAAAACAAGGTGCTCTCTGAAGGGAGACAATATGGGAAGTGCTCAACAGGAAACTGTTGTCTTTCTTTTGGTGAATTTGAGCACGGAGAGGAGCAAACAGTGCAGCAAGTCATGAACTATATTATCTAAAAACGGCTGATTCAGAAGGGCTAGTGAGGAAGAGCGATCGTCTTGGATCATTGTTTTCCTTTTCTGGGGCAAAGATTGTTTGTGATGTGCCGATTTGTTGCTCCTGAACGAACACATTCAGAGATCTTAGCGTTTAATGCCGAAAAGTGAGTGATTTTCCAACAGTTATGTGCACTGCGCTTTGCTGATGGTAGCTTCAAGAGGCCCGACAAATATCATAAGCTGCGCTGAGCAGCGGCACGCTCTAAAGCTCGGCGAATAACTCTCAGAGGATCAAGTTTAAATTATGTATGTGCAGTTCAGTGCGGAGCTCTGTAAACAGTTATGCACTTAATGGACTAGATGACTGACAGCGCCATTCCGATGTTGTTTTTACCCCTTTTCCTCTTTTTTTTTTTTGGCATTCAGAGGGAAGTTTTTAAGCGTTGATGGGGGGGGCATCGGTGTCTGACTCGTATCCCAGAATACCACGAAAAGGATGGAAATCTAATAACTACAGCGCAACATCCGTGTGCGAGTCTGAAAATATTCTAATTAAAGAAAAAATGACCAGGTGCACCAGCAAGAGTGTAGAAATACTCGCTCCTGGTGTCTTAAATATCACTTTAAAGGCTTTTTTTATTGAATAGTCACAGAAGAAACTGTAGAAAAAAGTTAAACAGAATGTCTTCCAGTTTAATTGGCAGGAAGCCTTTGACCAGACCCGGCTGACACTGGATTTTAACTCTACAAAGTAATTGCTCGGTTAGTGACAGTGTTCAAAGTGCAACATTTCTTTTCCTCTTTAACATTTTTACCGTCATCGTGCTCAGGTCCTAATGATGCATCACAACAGCCTCATGTGATCAACATGTTTCTGTGTAATTAATGAACTTCGGTCTGTCTGCAACTGCATGCTGTCGCTGCTGGCATTCGCTCGGTGCACGCAAAGCTTAAAGAGTCAAGTAAATCAATGCTCACTGGATGCTAACAACACGAGGAGAAAAGAACATTTTAATATAAATGGTAAGAAAAGTGCATGATTTCATACTTTGGACCACATGCTGTGTATCCGAGACCACTGCTCAATAAGCTTTTGTTCACCTTTCATAAACTAACAATAAAAACTGTAACAATTGATCATTTTGTGCCCACATGACTCATTCAGCGCAGGCCAGATATAGCTGTATGAATTGTCTGGGTTTAATTTTGGCCTTGGACCTTTGTTCCATGTTATTCCCACTCCCTGTTATTGCTCCAACCACTTTCCCGCCACAGTTATAGCTCATAATGTTCCAGTGACGGATGAAAGAAAGGAAAATTAACGCTTTTTAAAAAATATGCATCCCATTTCAAATGAAAAGCCGGAACACGGACATGATCACAGCACATCGCTGAAATGCACTGGTGTTCGTAGAGGTGTCACGGCTGAATGAGACTGTGTGCAGCTTATGGAGAGAATTATACATGCACGGATTACGCTACCTATCATGCTTGCATTTATTCATTCTAACGTATGGCTTCTTATCGCCACCTGACATATGGGAACATTTTTGCTGACAAATAAATGAGTAACTGTGTGAAATCTCCGCTTACATAATAACATCTTCGTGGCCTCCTCGTGAGCGCTTGTCGACCATGCGGCAAAGCAAAGGCACAGTCACATCTGCATGCTTCTGGAAAGAAAGAGACTTTGAGCTGAATTCTTGCTTATTCAAAAGTCTTAAATATCTTGAGCAAAAGGAAATAATAAAATGGATCTTCGCCTCCTTCACATAAAATGATACATAGATGGGTTAAAGAGGGAATATTATCTTCAATTATCACAGCGATCTCAGCTCTCAGCAAGCTGTTGGGACTATTATCACACTGAACATGGAGAAATAGAAGAGAGACGTCTTGGAAGACGAGGCTGACATTCCAATTTTTATATTATTAAGGAGATAAAGTGCTGATGCCATCCTTTAAAAATCCCCAAATTAGCTAAAAGAGACCAAAACGATGTGCCAAGAATTAAAAAATAGGAAAAATACAACTCACTGTCACAGTGTTTGTGTAAAAATCTCACATATAGATGAGTTTAGAGGACAAAAGCTTTGAAAGAAAAGGACAGCACCCCCACTGTGAGACATGAAGGTGTTCTCCTGGATGGCACTGCTGCAGCTGATCTCGAATCAGCGCTGAGCAAAACGAAATCAGAAGCTGATGAAGACTTTGGGGAGAGAAACATACTGCCCGGTGTCAGGGAGCTCTGCAGGTCACGGCCCGTCCAGCGGGATCCCAAGCAGACATCTAAAAAGCACCCGAGGATGGATGATGAGAAAACATTTGACCATTATGAGGTAGCCTGCTGTGAGCCCTGATGTCAGCTGAAGTTTCGGGTCAGGAGAAAAAACCCGTTTAAAGCAGAGAGATGAGAGGCTGTTGGCTCCAGAAGAGGGGACCGGAGCAAGTAGGAGCCTCATTTAGAGCCTCAAAATATGCTTGACTCCGGTGCTTACCGGGGGTTTTAATACGACCACGATAGACTCAGTGGATCATAAGTCAGTGTTTAATGACTTCACATAAACTAAACAAATTAAATCAGACACAAAAACACATACATGAGAATACAAATATACCATAAACTTTAATCTTATTTGGTCTGAAACGAGATATTTATAATAACCAAGCTAGCACAGCATGACATCACACACCACTTTGTACTGCACAAAGAGACTGTCTTCTACCTTACAAATATTATCTTTCTAATAAGATCAAAGAAATTCATTTTAAAATTTTACACCAAATTAACTGCTTTATCTCCAAATTTACAGTTATAAGTGATTTGTCCTCTTTCTGTAATCAGCGTGCTGAAACTATTTCACATCTATTTTTTGATTGTGAAATTACAAACCACATTACGTCCACAAACAAAAAGTTGCCAAATTTTGCCCAAATTTTAATTCTTTCCTCCTAAAATTTGAATATAAAATCATTACGCTTGAAAGAAAACCCTAAATGCACCAAAATTACCACCTTATATGATTCGCTTCTTCCAACCTCTGTCTGAACTTTTCTTATTAGAATGGTTATTATTATTGTTGATTTTAGTTGTGTTATATGTTGAATTATTCCAATTTTTGCTAATTATTGTACCTGTTTTGTTGCATTATTTCAATAAAGAAAAAAAAAATGAAATCAGACGTAAAACTCACGAGGAGGCAGCGTTTTGTATTAATGGGCCTTACCCGAGGAACAGCTGAAGAACTAAACTGTATTAGTGGGTTTTATATACATCTCATTGATTTACTGGTTTGGTTTTAATGTACAGTATATGTGCTTCACTTGTTATTATCTTTAATTTAATTTAATGTAGTTTCATTTCTATCTAGCATCCAGCATTTCCTCACTGTAAGATGATGCTTACTGAATACTCTCACTGCTTTTTAGCCTGCATGGTGCTGGTTTGACCAGTAATGTGGGTGTGTGTGTGTGTGTGTATCTGCATGTTTGAAAAATAATGCTAATTTTTGTGTTATTACTTTGTGAAGCATTTTATGCTCCTATTGTTTCTTAAGATAACAATATGTCTAAGGTGGGCACTAAAGTAAGTGGTTGCTATGTTACATTTAATTTCATTGACCCTACAGCAGCTGTGGGACACCAGCTCTGTCCCAGTGTCCTGAGCTGTCCAGGGGATGAATATAGACCTATATAATGACAAAAATCCATGTTGAAGGACCGTCTCCATCCTCAGCGCCCCACAGAGCTCCTTCAGAGATAGACTGCTGCATCCAGGGCGTGAAGGTGCTATTGCAGCGGTTAGAAACCCCTGCTGCTCCCAGCAGACCACAGACGTTGTTAAATCATTAATGTACATTCTTTATTCTGCTGTTTTTTATTCTTATTTATTAGCGAGTAGGTCTTTGTAAGCAACCTGTGCAGGTATACTCTACCTGAGGACATGCATTTGTGGCTGATCAGAGTCTCTAAATTCTCTCTAAAAGGGAGAATGAGTCTGTTTGCCTCTTGTTATGGAGATTTAATGATAATTCTTATGGCTTTTTTTAAAAGAAGGACCTCATTTATTGTCTTGTACATGTTATATGCTGAGCTGAGTAGTAGAACTATTACTTTAGTGGATAATTTTACAGAATTACCTCGGTTACCGTTACTTTATGGGTTGTTTGGCTGTGTACGGTGATGCAGCACAACATGGACAGTGTTGGGTTTGTGTTCCTGTGAATCTGCCTCTGAATGAGGTCAGTGGTGGGTTTTTACAGCTTGTTTTCTGTAGTGTACTTGCTTGATGCCTCGGTGAATCCCTCCTCTGGTTCTGTCACAGCTGTCCATAATAAAACATAAACCCCTGGATGTGAATGCTCAGGTCCTTTCTTTCAGCATTCCTGTGGTTTGCTGCCATCTGAACCTGAACAACCAACATAGAGAGGAAATACCTGCACATAACCCCTCAAACACCACCACCCCCTCCCCACCCAGCTAGCAGGCTGTGAGGACATGAATGGCATAAACGTTCTTTAAAAAGGGAAACACACTTTCAACAGAGTTTTCATCAAACAAAATAAAATAAAAGAGATAAAAGTTTCAACAAGCTACAGTTTTGATTTGCAGGTGTTTTCTTTGAACAGTGTGTATAAGCTGCATCAGATGAGATTTTTCGATGGAGCCACGTAACGTTAGTTTCAGATTTTCTGCTCGCTGTAGAAATCTTGCTACAGCTTCTCTTCTCTTTCTGATTCGTTGTTAAACTCTCTGTTTCCCTGTAGTTCACACCAAACCGCACCATAACCAGATACTTTCCTATTTCGATTAGTCTCTCTGATTTCATCAGATCAAGATCAGATGGATCTATTCCTAAGACTTGCATCTGCACACTATGCATCCTTTGAGCTTTATTTTATTTCAAATATGCAATTAGACAGGGAAGTCTGGGCTGCTGAACCCGCGACCCGACCTCGGATAAGCAGTGATGGATGGATGGATGGATATATAGAACTTGGTAGACATAAATAAAAAGAAATAAATAAATCAAATACAAATAACAACTAAACATCATAATTACATATGCTAACGGGGTCTGGGGGGGGTACAAACCTATATTACCCCACCCCTTCCTAACATTTCTTTTTTCATGCTCCTATAAATAAATCAGCACGGTAACTTTATATGATCTGCTTTTTATGAATTTTATTTAACTCATGATTTTATTGTGATTTATTTTATTCTCCTTTACATCTGTAATATTTTTACTGTTTCAATATAAAGCACTTTGAATTGTCCTGTACATGAAAGGTGCTGTATAAATAAACATGCCTTGCCTAACAAATCATCATTGTTTAACCTTGTAGCTTCCTGTCACAATAATAGTATATTAAATATCATATATAATTATCCTCTATAATAGTAATATCTATATAACAACAAAGATAACAAATGCATTAATATAAAATCTTTATACATTTAAAGCTAAACCATTAACCTGTGATAATCAGACACATTCTTTATTTACATCCTTAGCAAAAATCATTTCTTTATACTTTTTTAAAGCTGGTTTATGTTATAAGTTTTATATCTTTGAATCGATGCATCTGTTGAGCTTTGAATCGATGCATCCGGTGAGCTTTACCCACTGCATCCCTTGTTCTGCAGCACCTCCACTGCCTCCCTCAGTCCCACTCACATAATGCATTCTCTTTGTATGTGTTTGTATGTCTCTCTGGGTTTTTAGCTGTATTTTCCTTCTCTCGCTCTGCTGGGGCTTCTCAGCCAGGTCATGTTTACAAATGACAACAAGTTCTCAAATATTTTACCTGGTAAATAAAGGTGAAAAAAAGCTGCTCCTCTTTACCGAACCCACTCAGATCCTCTCCATCCTTCTCACAGCCCCCCTCGTTACCATCAGGGACTGCTCTGCTCTTCAGTATAAAATTCCCTTCCTCCTGACCTGCACGGATTTTCACATTTTATATCACAATCAAGACTTTTTAAACTCTGCTTCTTGCGTAGAGTCCAGTTTTAACATAGTTTATCATGTTACTGCTAGGTCTCATTAAAGGGGTCAAAAAAATAACATTTCTAATCATTATTAACATTAATATTTCTATCAATCCATCTAAAACACTTATTTACTTTGTAGAGATTTTACATATTTGTGTTGTCCATACTTTTTGGGGGATTGAATGAACTGCTTTAGCATTTTAAAGAATAAGAGATTCAGGCCGTGTGTGAAATGTGCACATTGGTCTGTAGTAACTTATCCTCTTGGAAAATCTAAGAATATATTAGAACTTTCTAAATACTGTAGTACAGAGGTGCCCAAAATTTTCCCCTCCGAGGACCAAACTGAAAATGAGTCAGCACGGGCCAAACATTGCAGCTTTAAAGCGTGGGGAATCTTTCCTATCTAATAAAACTATATAAAAGTTACCCATACCCTATATAAATTGCTAGAGACTTAATGGACATAAGAGATATTATCATCCATCATTAAGCTCTGAAATGTCTTTTCATCAAGATCTGTAGGTTTCTAAATATAAACATTTACTAGCGGGCCAAGAGCAAGTGCTGGGCTCCACTTTGGGCACCCCTGGTCTAAACCATGAGACATCAGTGAAACAGCATCATTACTCACAAGTTTTCTGCGGTTTTCGCTCATTTCTGCATAAAAACACGTTCTGTCCAGTTTAACATTATAACAGAGACGTCTAAACCTGCTGACCGGATTCATTGTTGTCTAAAAACCCAAAAGCAGACATGAGAAACCTGGTCATGCTCTAACTACAGCTCATTAGCTAATAAAAAAATGTATCTTTGAGACTTTTCAGGAAGGATCATCTTGTTTTTCCCTCTTTTTTAAACAGAACATGTAAAAGTTGGACATTAAGCTGTGTGCTGACAGCAACATGTTGCAGGAGCTGCAGGTGGGACAACAGGATAACGTGCATGTGCAGCAGGCTACATAAACACTCGTGATGTACTCTGACTCATAGTCTGGTATCCAGATCTGATTTGATTGATGTAAACTGAGACTATCAGGGATTAAGGGACACTGCTGCAGGTTGCTAAACAGTCTAAATCAGCTGGTCAAACTACATGAATACAATTTCTTCAAAGAGCTCAGCGCCGTGTTGTTGAGCTGAAATGTGTACCCATGGCCCCTTCAGACGGTCTCTCATCAACACCAGCACTCCTGCTTGCAGCATGCGATGACAGGATGTTGACGCGCTGTATTTTCTCCAGGATCTCCGCTACACTCATCCTGACAGCCATGAATGAGACATCAGCGTGCATGCAGAGTGCATCATCCTCAGCAGCTTTGCAATCAAGCTCCATTACAGCAGTGTACTCGGGGAGCTGTGGGAGCCCTCTCTCACCTCGTTAGTGATGTCATTTCCTGTGTTTGGGTCCAGCTGCGAGGTTTTAACATGTTTTTAAGGCGGGACCCTCTTTCAGCTGAGCGAATGTTTCCAAAGGGCCGATTTCACAGGAAAGGTGGAGCGTGGTTGGAGCTGGGAAAATCAGTGACAACACCACTGGGGGACCCTGGTTTCCATGACAACCAGAGTGGAGCACAGGGTACCAGAGTTGTTTCAATCTGGTGATGTTCTTGTCTAAGAGCAGCTATATTTTAACAAAGGTCTTCAGATTTCATGCAGACAGGACATTTGTGACTTCAGCCACTTTCAGCTCACTGGGACGGACTGGACACGTCGCTAATGACACCTCTCTAATGCTCATGTGGCCAAATGAAGGGAAAATAAGGGTCTGGCGTGTCGTCTCATACCATTTTAACACAAAATGCTGAACAGATACCCTCAGACCCTCAGACAATGCTAATCTTTACAATCTGTAAAACCGGTTTAAAACAAACTGGAGCAGTAAGCTTCAGCTGCAACAAAAAGCTCGACCAGCTTATAAAACGTGCTGACTCAGCACAACTGATAATTAAAGATAAAGCCAAAAATACACAAAAGCACAAGAAAAGTGTATTTCACATTGATTTATAAAGATTGTTTTAGTTAATACCAAACACACAACAAGCAAACATCACCGCAGAGGTTTTATTTATAAGTTATAAAAAACAAGAGAGAAAAAATGAGTCTTTAAATGAGATTTTAAAATGTCCACTGATGCTGCGGTTGTCATATGAAGGGGGAGGCTCCTACACAGTTCAGGAGGGACGACGGAAAAGTTTTGTTCCTTCTTAGTCTCAACCTGGACCTCAGGACAACAAGGAGCTACTGGTCCCACAGACCAGCGGATCCAGAGGAGCGTATCGGGTTAAATGATGGCGGAGATAAGATTTAAAAACACAACGAAATCCTAAAGCTCTAAAATAAGCAGGCAGCCAATGCAATGAAGCCAGAAGGAGCCTGAACCCTCTGAGATAAGGTAGCCTGGAGATGTTGTGGAGGAATATTTGAGGTATCACCTGATGTCTGATTCCTCACAATCGGACTGGTTTTAACTGGGAGACCTTCTGTATTAACCTCCACATCTCAGCCTCAGTTTCCTGTTCTTAGCTGCA
Source organism: Pseudomugil gertrudae (assembly GCA_037177535.1). NCBI lineage: Eukaryota > Metazoa > Chordata > Actinopteri > Atheriniformes > Pseudomugilidae > Pseudomugil > Pseudomugil gertrudae. The sequence continues at coordinate 1,966,762 of JBAMHV010000023.1, forward strand.
GGAGCACCTCCTGCTGCTGTAGAACATCTGCTTCCAGGCTGGACTGGTTGGATGTTCAGAGATGCTGTTCTGCGTGTCAAAAACACGACTCAAATCCTTTCTTCCTCATTCTACTCCGTTTAAACCCCATTAAGTCGGGACCACATCGCATGACTAAATGCATCAAGTTGCGGCCATCTGATTGGCTGATTAGATATATTATATTCTCCTATTAAAGTGAGAGTATATAATAAACTACATGCATGTTTAAAATGTTAATACACCACTGATGTAAAATCAGGCAGATTTCATTCAGAGTTTAAATCCACTCTTCATCCTTCATTTCCAAAGCCTGGCTTTTATAAGTGCTGCTAATTAAACTGCAGTGAAAAGAGAAAATCAGTTTGCTGGTAACTCAGTCGAACCTGCCTGAACATGCACCTCTAGCAGGACGGCTCTGCTGCATCCGGACTGGTTTCCAAACTTCGTTAATAAGAAAAAGTGTCTTCCTCAGCGGCTGTAGCAGAGCGGAGGAGGGAGGGAATCTTTCAGCTCCTCAGTGGCTCAGTGACAACACCAAGCAGCGACTCCATCAACACACTCCAGTGACTTCCTTAATGCTTCACTGGCGGAGCCATCTCCTCTAGCAGTTCCCCATTTTTCACCCAAACACCTGACGTCTCAGGAGCATTGGCTGTAAAGCAGCATCACATCCTTTTCTTCCTGTTTTAACTCTAAATCTACAGACTGGAAGCAACCTTTTAGTCTCCACCTGTTGCTGCATAGAGGAGAATAATTTGGTCAATAAATAAACGAGAAAATGAATAAACAGCATCGCTTCTCTGAGGTAAATTATCTCCAGGACAGAGCTGCTGAAGCATCATATCAGAGGAGGAGACAGGACAAAGGAAAGAACAAGTAATACTATATCACGTCTCTAATGGAGCTAAAAAGTACTTTTATTGCACTTTTTACTCAATAATAAAAATAAGAGACAAGAGCATGAGTGTATAATTAGTGTATATGTATAAATAGGACAGTAAGTGAGTAAGTAAGTAAGTAAAATGTATTTATATAGCACCTTTCACAGCCAAAGAGTCACAAAGTGCTTCACATAAAAGAGTAAGAAATACATAAACAGATACAATAAAAAAAAATAGACATAAATAGATGATGGTCACAATACCCATAATCTACTGTGCAGAGCCTGCAGGAACATGAAAGTCTTAAGTTTACTCTTAAATGTAGTGACACAGATTAGTGAACGTAAGGAGGGTGGAAGATCATTCCAGAGCCTGAAAAGATCGGTCTCCTCGAGTCCTAAAACGAGAACCAGGGACCATGAGTAAGTTTTGATCCGATGATCTCAGACGGTCAGAGCAGAAAGGTGTTCTGATTCAGTAGCACTCAGGTGTAAGTTAATCCAAAGCCAAGGAGGAAAGACATCTGCAGTGATCCCAGAGAAGCGTTTATTACAGTGAATGTGCATTGCTGTACAGAGAAAGAGATTATTCCCCTCCAGGACAGCAGGAGTGGATCTGCAAAGTGATATAAACCAAACACAGCAGATCTGCACAAATACTGCATGCTAACAGACAAGCACGGTGGTGGAGACATCATGATTTGGGCTTATTTATTATCCCAGTAACAGGATCTTCCAGTAATCAAGTAAACCTCTGGATACCAATGTTTTCATAAGTTAGACATGAGTCTGTCTGTCTGGCAGCGAAATCTGGTCATGCAACCAGATAATGATGTCAAATGCAGCAACATATCTATAACAGCATTACCAGACCTCAACTTACATCCAGCTTAAGCAAAACGATACTCCGGGCCAAAGACTGGAACATGTATTTCTACCTTTAGTCACTCACAGACGCAGCTCTGTCAGGTCTGTATAATTAAATCCATAATAGAGTGTTCTGTCATACCTGCCCTGTTGTCTTAACACTGGGTCAGAAAGTCATCACACAGAGCCGTTTGGGTTGGTCAGGTCAGAAAGCGTCCCGTCTCATTTCCCTCCTGTCATCATGTGATTTTAATCATGCTTTAGGTGTCTCTGATCATTGTTTCTTTTGGATCAGTGTGCGTCTCACTCTGCATGCTACCTCCCATTAACTCTGAAGCATTTCATAGATTTTTATTTTCATGTGTAATTTCTAAAAGATCTATGTAGCAAACCCTGACCTTTCCAGACATGTTGAGTATTATGCACCTGTTCCTACAAGATAAAAAAAACAAAGCCATGGCTGACTGAATCACAGGGAAGGAAGCCGCTGCGTGAGGTTGGCATAAGAACATAAGCCGGACGAGTTTAACGCTTATTATTCTGTGACTCATCCAGAGCGACGCTGTTAAGTTATTGCACTGCATGTGTCACTCCCATCCAGGTAAGACAAATCCACTTTATTTACCTGGAAAACGTTTTTAACATCATGAGCTGCTGCTATCATCAGGAGAAACCTGAGGCTGATGGGTCTGTCTCAAACTGTTTGCTGGAATTCTTTATGAAGACACTTTCATGGTGATAAATGATGATGACAACACGCTAATGCACACACATGCTAAAAACCTGGTAGACCACAAGGCTTCTAATGATGCTCTCCCACCTACTGCACATCAGCACAGCAGAGGAGCATGCAGCGATGCAACACTTCCAGCTGTAAAAAAATAATGTCACCCACGTCAGGTCCTCTTACTCCTGCCCCGTTGTTATCCTTTTAGCTTGTGACACCACGACTAATGTCTTTAGCTGCCTCATTTCACCTCCTGGACAGCGTACCTGCACTCTGTAAAGCGGCCTGAATGTCTGAATATGTTCAAAATGAAGATCAATCAATTATTTAATCCAGACGTTGTTGCAGGAGTTCACGCACGCACACACGGCTCCATATTTGACAAATGGGCTCATTATCTTTTAGCTGAATCGTCTGGAAGCTGAAGAGGAAAAAAAAACATCATCATAATATCTGTTAACTTCCATGGAGCCATTAATTAAACATAAATGCACAAAGATGGGTTTGTTTTTTATACCAAACAAGAAAAAACACACTTATGGGAGCTTAATATCTGCTGTTTATTGGTGTAAGTTTGCAGAATGTGCACAGACGTTATTTTCTAGGGCTTGATGTGAAAATAATGGCAGTGACAAAACAGATGTAGCTGTCTTTCAGGCTATTTATGTATCGTGGTATTCTGGTTAAAGTTTCTGGTTTTAAACTGAAATCTGTGGCAAACACAGCTCAGCCGGTTATGTCAAATAAGAAAGCAGCAAGTATTTCTGGTAATTTTATCTGGTACGTAGGATGAATCATACAGGAGAGAACAACGGAGCCTATTACCGAACAAAGACAAGGGAGGGTTACATGTGTCACACTCCTTTTACCATTTTTTCCCACAACAGCTGCTTGCAGTTGCTTCTGCCTGTTATTTAGCTTTTAGATGCAACCCCTCGAATCAAAGGAATTTCCCATTACCAGTCAAGCTGCAAAGCTGGAAAACATGCTCCAGGTCACATGATCCCATGGGAGACGGATCCGCTCCTGTAAAGTTACAATGTCTGGTTTCGGAAAAGGGCAACCTGGAGTGCCAACACTGCAATCATCCATTATTACTCACATACAGAGAACAACTACGGTTTTACAGCTGCAGATATGAGGTTCTGAGAACAACTACGGTTTTACAGCTGAAGATGTGAGGTTCTGAGAACAACTACGGTTTTACAGCTGAAG
>JBAMHV010000023.1:1970571-1982359 GCA_037177535.1 Pseudomugil gertrudae
ATGTGAGGTTCTGAGAACAACTACGGTTTTACAGCTGAAGATGTGAGGTTCTGAGAACAACTACGGTTTTACAGCTGCAGATATGAGGTTCTGAGAACAACTACGGGTTTACAGCTGAAGATATGAGGTTCTGAGAACAACTACGGGTTTACAGCTGAAGATATGATGTTCTGAGAACTACGGTTTTACAGCTGCAGATATGAGGTTCTGAGAACAACTACGGGTTTACAGCTGAAGATGTGAGGTTCTGAGAACAACTACGGTTTTACAGCTGAAGATGTGAGGTTCTGAGAACAACTACGGTTTTACAGCTGCAGATATGAGGTTCTGAGAACAACTACGGGTTTACAGCTGAAGATATGAGGTTCTGAGAACAACTACGGGTTTACAGCTGAAGATATGAGGTTCTGAGAACAACTACGGTTTTACAGCTGAAGATATGAGGTTCTGAGAACAACTACGGTTTTACAGCTGTAGATATGAGGTTCTGAGAACAACTACGGTTTACACATGAGGATATGGCTTCTGGTACATAAGATACATTTTAAATATCAGCAGTGCATCTTAACTTAAACCCAGGAGGGAAGTTATTAACTGGCTGATTATTTCTTTGTCCATCATGGGATTGAAATCCTGTGCAGTTAATAAGTAAAAGTGTTTCTGATTCTTAAACTGAGCCATTTTGGAAAAGAAAAAAAACGTGTCTGCCAGGACCTAACAGCTGATTTTGTTGACTTTTTGTTTCTTATTGATTAAATTGGAAGATTAAAGTCTAAAGCAACAGGATAAATCAGCTATTTAACAATGTATTTATTTAACCCATAAGATCCCAGCATGCATTTATGATCCAGAGACATTTTGCAGTGTGAGTCTGCTACACTATGCCAGCTCTACATCCTATTCACATGGGTATTTACTAGGATGGTTACCCTGCACTCTGTGATCTATCACAAGACACTCAAACACAAGACACCCAGTTCAGGCGCTGACGGAGAACACTTTCAGTCTTTTATTCCCATCGACGTCACCAGACCGGCTCGTTATTTGCCTTTTGCTGGATGGAGTCCTTCATGCTGTCTTGCTTCCCACCTCAATTTGTATAGTCTGCCTTCTACATATTCAGCTGTTTACTTCTGTACATGTCATACCTGATCCTTCATTTGTAATCAGCTCCCTCTGAATAAATACTACTGGACTCAGATCTATCACTATCCCAGTTAGTGATCCTGTCCCAGTTAGTCTCCTCCCAGCTTTGTGTTGTTGATCAGTCTTTTACTTACTCAAAGAGTTTTCTTTTTGTTTGGTTCATGTATTTGTCCCTCCTTGCTGTGTTTCTGTTCCTTTCAAAACAAATAAACCCTCATTCTATTCTATTCTATTCTATTCTATTCTATTCTATTCTATTCTATTGTCTCTTAGCAGAGGCTTTTCTCCACAGCGACTTATATCTGAGAGTGAGATTAACTAAGCAGTAGTACTGCCAGTCAGAAGGCTGTGTTTCCAGTTGGACACAGGCGTTGCTGTGTCATGCTGGAGGCAGTGCACATCTCATTTCTCCCTTTTACCCTCCCGATAACAGTCCATTTGTTTAATAACAACAATAACAACATCATCTTGGGAGTAAGAGCACGCAGCTTATGCTAGTTCCTGCATTTGGATCATTATGTGCAGCGTAAAAGGCCGAACAGAGCAGCGTGTGAACCACGATACGATTGGACATGGTTTGATATTTACAAAACTCAGAAAGTCTGCCATGATACGAGTTTTATTTCATTAAATCCAGGAGCCATGTATAAAACATGGCTGTATTATTACTTCTAGATTTAAAAGGGTTTCTTTAGACTTGAATCTTTTCACAACCAGCAGAACATTCAGCAGCTGCATTAATCATCTTCCATTAGCGTGCATTTCACTTTTAATCTGAATACGAGTTAAAGAAGAGCCTGAAAGACTGCGCTATAATAATATGCAGTTTTATTTCATTACGCTGAACCAGTTTAAGTGCAAAAATTTACCACACAACTCCTTCCTGAGGTCCAACGTCTGGTAAAAATATTAATTTCACAACAAAAAGCCCATGAAACCATCCATCCATCCATCCATGGGTGGATCCATGAAATCAGTGTGAGAAAATAGCTGTAGATTGTAAAAAATCAACAACTTTCCTCTTAAAAAAACGTTTTTGCAGTGTTTTAGATTCATGCTTCAGATCTGAAGATCAAACTGTGTTAGAAACGGGAGCAGAGGCCTGTGTCGGGGCACGGCGAGGCACTGCAACTCAGCTTCTTTCCTCCCGCTGTCAAATAAAACCCAACAAGCACAGCTGGTTATACAAGTTCTCCTGCTGTTCCACCGAAGAGAGGCAGAGCAGAAAAGCAGGTGAGCAGTCCCAGAAAAACACCAAGAATCATTGATTTCTGTTTCATCCATCACTCAGAGAGCCGCCGCTTGTTCCTGCAGCCCAGAATGACACAGAAAACAACCCTGCATGAAATGAAAAAGCAAAATAATGGCACCATTAAGGACGTGCACTTTTTATGCCATGAAAAAACAAGCATTTCACTCCATTCTCCTCAAAGCTGACGGGAGAGAACGGCGTGTGATGAGGTTGTTTCACCTGCAGCCTGGAAACTACACATCAACAAAAAAGAAAGCATTTCCCTGCATGTCGGGGGAGATTAAAAATCCATTTCCCAACATCTCTGTAATGGATTTCTCTCTGTTTTGGGTCTTATCTCACAGTGACATTCTTCAGTCTCCTTCCCAGAGCCGGGACAAACTGTATAAGTCTGTTGTCTCGTTGCTTTTCTTATTACGAGACGCTTTTGTCCACAAACCCACGAGCCAAAGACCCAGCCTTATTCCTTTATCAGCGACACAACAACAACAACAAAAACTGTGAATGAGAAGATGAGTTAAAAATACCCCTGCAGAAAAAGTGACAGAGCCAAAAGAGGATTAAGCCCTCTTCCTGCTGCAACCTCACACAGTTACACATTTTCATTCAGTCTACGCAGCATTACGCAGGATTAATGATGCAGGCAGACTGTTTCTGAGATAAATTTTACTCTGTCTGAACCTCTCTTGACCTATATCCTTAACTGAGGCGATGCAGCAATGTCATCCTGAAGGGAGACGCCTCATTAGACCGAGGATGTCCACGTTTTTCTGCACGACGAGACAGATTTTAGAAGCAGGAGACGGGACGGTAATGACAAAGAAAGGCAGGAAAAAACAGAAATAATACACAAACTAAATGACAATCACTTTGCTTCAATTCTAATTAAATCCCTGAGCCAGACAGAATATGAGGTTAGAGGCTTAGAGGTCCACTTGCCGTGTCAGATCAATAAAAATAAATAAAAAAACTATTTGAGGATGAAGTCTTTATTCTTAGCAGTGGCGTCTAATAACAATATTTCTATCCATACAGCTCAAAGTGCCTGCTTTTCCATATAAACATGCAATTATTACAATCTTTTCGCATCATTTTACAGAAAGCAATGCGTTTGTTCTTCATTAAAAAATATCTCTATCATTATTTCCCTGGCAGATCCGGGTTTTATTCCCATGGTTAGTCCTTGTTAAATAGGAATTTAAGTAATAATAGAATAGAAAACCCAGTGTCCCTGAAACAAACCCTGGTGCACTCCACTGCCATCGTTAAAACACAGAATGAGGAAATATCTTGAAGCATTGCTGTCATAGTTCATCTGAGCTGTTTTGCTGCAATGTTGTGGTCTCATTAATACATAGTTTTTAGTTTTAGAGAGCAGAATTAGGGTGTGAACCTGTAAGAAGCCAATGAATGCTAACTGGCATCAACCTGCAGAAGCATCCCAACCCTCCTGGCTTGGCCTGCCAACAACAAACAGGAGAAAAACCAGAATAAATGCTAAACATTTTAAAGCTAATTCCATCCAGATTTTTAAACAACCAGATCTACGACGCAGCTCAGTGTGCAAACAGGTTATAAATGCTGTGATGTGAGACATAGCAAACAAAACCAGGTTAAACAGAAACCTGCCACAGTGCAGAGGTCTGGCTTCCTGTTTTACTTTGTAGCTTTCCTCGTGTTTTCTGTCTAGCCTCGTTCATCTGGTTCGTTTTGCTCATTCATGCTTGTTCTGTTCATTCTTCTCCTCCAGTCGTGTTTAGTCGTGCTCGCCTTCTACAAGACTTGTGTTAAGCTAAAACATCTTGTTCCCTGCATCCTGCCTGCCTCCCAGTCTGCACCCACCCTTTGCAAATGAAAGATAAAAGCACTAAGACATTAGATGCATTTTACCAGATCTGTTACTAAGATAGAGTAAAAAGATAAGACAGCAAATCTATTTTTGTCTAAGCCTAAAATAATCCGGCGTAGGAGCTTTAAAGCGCAGTAAATAACATGTTATATCTGCCAAAAGCTGCCAAGGTCATGAAGAAAATATCAACAATTACCTGTGTGACCAGCCGTTAGGCGCCTCTGCCCTCTAAATATGACTAATTGACCTGCTGTTCTGCTTCTTCTGATACAGGTTAAAACTCATTACCAGCATGTTCCGCCTCACTGGGCTCTGGTGTTCCAGCTTTCAGGAAGATGGCGGGAAACAAACAAGCACACACACATTTTTAAGTACATTTACACACACGTTGCTGTTGTGTTGCATCAGTGCAGTTTTGCTCAAATAAACCGATGAGGATTCCAGACATCCATCTATTTTCTACTGTGTGAACGATCTCGTTCAGACTCTGGTGAGGCCCAAAGAGCACACCAGGGGTTGAATTAATTTTCTTCAACTCTGACCAATCAGTGAGCTTGTTTTCTTCTTCTTTCCTCTTAGTCAGTGGTTGTTTTGGGGAATCCCTTCCCCTGGCAAGCAGCCTTTGTAACTGCGGGTCATGGAGGCGGCTTTGACAAAGTCCTCCGGCCCATCCTGGGGTCAATGCGCCAGTTTTAGCCCGTTTTGGACTTCCGGTATGGTTTTGGCCCAGATTTAGACATGTTTTGAGCATAAGTTGGACCAGATTTGAAGATTCCCTAGAAGCTATAGTTTGAACCTGACCTTTAAGGTATTTTAAATGTATTTTTGGGCATAAATTGGACTCAGTTTGTGTCTCAAACTGGAGTTTTTTAGATAAGCTTCGAGGTTATTTTGACAGGAGTTGGCCTGGCTTTGGATCTTGTTTCAGACCGATATCAGAACATTTTGCTCTTTGTTGGTTTTAATATGTCTCAGTGCTTTTCTTCAGCTGATGCTGAACATTGGTCCAGACCTCCTCTGGACTGTCTCTACACTTCCTGGTCTTATACAGTGTCTCTTCATGTAACCCCAGACGGACTGCCTGATGTTGACATCGGGCCTCAGTGGGGGTCAGGCCATCTGTTGCAGGATGTCTTATAGCTAAGGATGGTTCATTATGATTCTGGCTGCATGTTTGGACTCCAACTGATCAGACGCCTCGCTGGGTGGATTTAAAGTCCTGAAAACTCCAGCCAAGTGTCTTCTCTCCATGTTCCAGAGTTTCTACGTGTCTGCATGTCATGCCGTAGACAGCCTGTAGCAGGATCCATTCAACATGCACTGACAGGCCTCAGATCAACCTGTTTCCTGGTTTGACGAACATTAAATATTGTATTTCAAAGCTGTGTTACATTCTCAGATGGTTAAACAATACATTATCTAAACTGCCATGGGCACAGTGTTGACATATGGTATTGGCTTTCAGTTGTAAAGAGACGGGCGGGGATGATAAATAGAAATCTAAACAAAGACTTCACGAAGCTAATAATTCAAGAGTTAAAGAAACTGAAATTTGTGACCTTAACATCCACAGAACAGGGCGCAGGGATCAAGTAACACTTTGCTAGATGATAAAGGGATATGTTCTCAAACTAGGAGAACCTAAATGGGTCATCCACTTTCTGATAAGTCAGCAAGCCTCAGGTCCCAACTGAGAGATTAACTAACTCTAGTTTTATCTGTAGCATCAAGCCTCACAGGACAAACACACACTGGCAGCAAATAAAGCACATAAATCTCAGCACATTAATCTCAAGTGGTTTTTTTTAACGTTTGCATACTATCTGATGCCGCCTTGTGCAGTCGGGATTTAGCGGGATTAATCGCTTTCCCATTCGTCAACTGTGACACATCACTGTGTTTCAGTCCTGCAGTGTGTGAGCCGCTAAATGAAACCTTCCAGGATAAAAGTGTGTCTGCAGCTGGGTAGGAAAGGTGTAAACAAGAGCACAACTGTATTTAGGTACAAAAAATACAAATAAGGGGAAATAAAGAAGCAATAAAACAAAAAAAAGATGCATGTGCAGTAAAATCACTGTATAGACATGCGGAGCGTCCCAGCAGGTTTCTGAAGAGCCGAACTGAAGCTTGATGGTCGGTTTGCAAAATGTGGATTCAGATGGACACCTGCAGCTCACTTCCACATTACTTTATCTCCTTCAGGGTTCCACTATTTACCTGAAGCTAAATGTTGACAAATCACAAACTACTTTCCACTTCCTGTCCACACCACACACTCATTAAGGCAAAAAGGGTGAATAATGAATGCTGCATCCATGCAGACAGGAAGACAGCATGGATGCTATGTTAGCAAGCTAATAGTTGCACGCTTTGCTTATCAGGCATGCGTTGTTTCCATCTTCACTGAAGTAAAGCCAATCTCATGTTCACAGCTGTATTTATCATGTCTGCATTTTATTGACATGACATTTGTCTTTTTATCTTTAGCGAGGCTTGAGATAAGAATAAATAAATAAAGCGGACTCCTCTTTGTCTCTACGTCCCTATAAGTCTCCAAAAACCAGTGATTGGACCTTGTTTTTAGACTGAATTCAGCTGGATTTAATCCGATTCAGTTGGGTTAAAAGTGGGTTTAAATAAGACTTTGAACTGGATTTGGACTTATTTGTGCTACCCATGGTTATAATTAAGAGGATAAAATGCTCTGTGCTCCTGCTAGCATTACAGCCCTCCAAACTTTATTTCCTCTTCTACATAGATGCATTATGAGCTCTGGACATCACTGCATCCATAATGTGTGACTTGCTTCTTCACAGCACAATAAACACAATTACAGAAATTACTTTTTAACTTCTGGCTGGAAAATATTTCAGGCAAAAAAAGTAAATAAAAATAAACCAATTAACTGAATATATTTAAAGAACTTGCTGTGCTTCTAGGAAGCTCTAAAAAGAAGGCTATCTCACACATAATGCCTGTGCACGTGCAGTTTGTGAACATCCCTTATCATCCCAACACATCCACCGACCACCTGCCAGCTCTGATTCAGACACATTTTCAGCAGCTTGCTGGGAGGCCGCCCTCTTGCCTGCATGTCATTGGTCGGTGGGCAGCATCAGCCCAGCTTCTTGGGTACCATGTCGGCTTCCTTCTCATCTGTGTGCGCGCGCCTCCCTGCTGGGCTCAATCAATCACACTGCTGCGCGTGTGACCGGCACTGACAGTTAATGCTTTGTGTCAATCAAAGCAGCTGAGCAGCAGAAGCTCGTGATCACAACCAGGTTATGAAGTGGTTCGGCTGGATGACACGGAGCCAATTAAAGCAAGACGCACGCGGCTCCGTGTCGGTAATGCACACCTCACGTCCTTGTTTCAGCTCTTACCTGCCCACTGTTTGGTTGGCAAGCTGTCTCATTCGGTTGAACTGCTTCTTCATCTTGTGTTTTTCTGCGTTACCACCGAGCGCTCGAGCCACTCCGCATATCTCATTGATAGAATAAAGTCGGGTCTCCGCGCGGATGTGTCGCAGACGACGATGCTAAGTGGTTAAAAATCCAGTTTGCACATGGCGGCAGAGAAACGCGGACACACGGGAGGCTGTCGGTGAGCTAATTCCAGCTCATTTTGCTTGATGAGGACTCTGTGTCTCTGTCAGCAGCTCCGGAGATGCTGGACCGATTCCTCTCTCCCAGCGCAGCCAGCGTGACGCTGCGCCGGTGCATCATGGGAAATGTAGTCCACTCCTAAATGTTCAAACTACAGTCCTCAGATTTAGTTATGTCCTTCTTATAATAAAAAAGGCTCAATTTACAATAATTACTGAAATAAGTACTACTTGAAAAAAAAGATAAACATTTAATAGATTATAATTTAGTGACACAAGACATTGTTTTTAATTTAGCTGAGTTGAAATAAAAAACAAACAAATAAATAAAACGGATAAACTTTGGTGGGTCAAAATACCTGTTTATTTTTGCAGAAATCTGATTAAGAGTTACAGAAAACACCTGATTTTCACAAAGATTGTTCAACAAAATATTAGTTTATAAGTGATGTAACGTGTAATATTTTAACATAATTACTTGCTTGGTTTTTACGCGTGTGTGTGTGTGTGTAAGAAACGGTATAAAGAAGCTTACGAGGATGATTGAAAACTGTTATGAATTTATCTTAGGAAATACATAAGTACCACATACAACGTAAGTATTAGGGAAAAAACTGAAATATAGAAAAAGACAGATATGATGATAAATATCATCATATAAATAACTACAATAAAGCTGCTAGCAGTTTGATATGGATCAATAAGCCTGCTAATAAATATAGAAACAATAACGTGAGAATGTGGGGAAAACACAAATAAAAACGGGGGAACATACAATGTTGAAATTAAATTAAATTCTTTTTTTTATTAAAAAGGTGAAGTAGTACAAAACAGAATAGCTAAAACAATAAATACACATAGACTATTATGTAAGAAAAAATATTATTATTAATTTTTATTTTTAAAAAATCCATAGATTTGAGGATTTACAAATAAATTTCATTTTCCTCTTCTAACAAATTGGCCGTTGCAGTTTTCTGCAACATCCAAAGCCTGATCAATCCTCATTTATATCAATTAAATATCCAACGGGCCGATTTAAATTTTATTATTCTCCAAAATTAATTACATACAAACAAATCTAATATACTTATTTTAAATAAGCCACCCATTAGTTGGACTGCTGTGAAGGTTTCTGCAGCCAATAGCATCACCTTGTGGCTGTGAGAGTAAATTATAATCAAAATGGTCATTTAGGAAGTGATTTTGTGTTTGATCGTGTTGGTGAAACCAAATGTGAATTTTTAAAATATCTATGAAGCTAATTAAAGTAAACCTTAACAATTATCAGTAAATAAAATTAATAAACGATTATTAAAAAGAACCAATTGGTGTATTAATCTGTGTATAAGAAAACCTATTTATATACATACATATATATGTATATATATATATATATAGAGAGAGAGAGAGAGAGAGAGAGAGAGAGAGAGAGAGAGAGAGAGAGAGAGGAAGGGAGAGATCATTACACTTACGGTCACCAGGGGGCGCCAATGACTGGATGTCCACTGTTCTAACCACAGAAGAAGTATCGCTTCTGTAGTTTACTTGTTGAATGACAGCAGAGGAAAGTTTGCAGGTTTTGCTTCTTGGAGACGACTGACTTTTCTTTTATCGCGGAGTCACAGCGTTTCTGACAACTGACTGTGAACTTCGCTTGGAAATATGCGGGACCGAACAAAAGAATTAGGCAATGTGAGTTTCAAAGTTAGCTGCTAGCATTAGCAGTAGCGTGCTAGCCTGCTAACAACTTCTTCAGTTCAGTTGATTAAAGGTTGTCCACTACGTTTTGCTGTGACATCTTTTGTGAACAGGATCAATAGAGGGAAGCTGTTAAAATGTCAGTTTTTAACGGTCTTCTTTCCCTGAATGCTAACTTTAGTGACATTGAGTTATCAACTTCCGTTTCAGCCCTTTCTCCTTAAAGGATCCGACAGGCCGGGACAGGGCAGGGCTGTGGGAGCCGATCTTCCGAGCTCGCATCTTTAAAACATCTGTTTTTATTTCTGTCAAACTCACCGCAGAAAGCCGAGGCTTCAGATGATGATGAAGAGGGCAAAGCTTTAATGACCAAACCTGGAACATCTTCAGCCAAAGATGACAAGGAGAATGACGCTTTCTTCAAAAAGGTCAATATCACTTTCATTGATTATGCACGTTATCCTCACTTTTATCCTAATAAATAATGATCTGAGCTAAATTTATTTAGTTTATTATTTCAAGGTGTCTGTTGCATTACTGAAGCACACAAACAGCTTCATTATGCCACAGTAAATAACAACCAAAAGGTTTATATATCCTGTTCATCTAAATGTTTTGTTTGTTCCTAAACCTTTTTTTATTGATACATTTTTACAACCTTTGTGAAAAAGTTTATCTGCTTGGAAATGTCTCATAGGAATTAAACCAAACTCAAAAACACCTTTGCTTGTTTACAGAAAAGTGATTTAAGCTTAACGAGCACATAAAGCGAGATAATTATGTAATAATAATAATAATGGTTACAGCATTCCTACATTGGTGTCAAACATATATAAGCTTCATTTTCAGAGGGAACAAACGGAGATTCGGTAGGTTATGGTATTGTAAATGGATGACATGGAATATCACTGAGATAGTGTTTGGTTTTAGTATTTTTATTTGTGTCTTAGGACAAGTTCTGACTAAGATGTGACTGATTTTAGGTGTAAACCGAGATTAAAGTGGTTTGAATTCTCTAAACGTTGAGAAAAGGAGCCTCGATGCAGCTTTTTATTAACTTTATTAGTGTAGGAAACACTGGATGGTCCAAAATGAATGGAACCGAGACAATCTTAGCTCATCACCGTCACACCTGATTACTTTTATATTATTACTTTATATTATATTGATTAATACATTATTTATCATTTATTTTTTCATTTATTTATTTTTCTCACATGGTATGCACAAGTAGTGAACTTTTATAAATATATATATATGGACAGATAATACAAAGCAAAAAAAGCACAACATTGTGCCACCCTGCTTATAAAAAACTTATAGTACCTGCCCCCTTTAAACATACTAATCAATGGTTTATTCCTTATTTATCTTAGCTTTAATGCTTCATCTTTACTATATTCTAAATATAAAAACACAAATATGTATACAGACCTACATGCATATAAAAAATTTATACACACACACCCCTAAACATGCACACATATATACATATATGCATATACACACATACATGCATACATATACAAATACACATATATACATCACAATGTTTCTGTCCCATATGTATTTAAGATATGCTTTTTGCAAATATTTTTACATTTTGTAGGTATTAGACATGATTTCATGTCATCACTTAAGTTGTTCCACAGTTTAACTCTTATATTTCATAACAGAGTGTGGCTATAATGAAGTGTGAGTTGGGATTTCTGTATTAGTCGTGAGCAGAAATGAGTCCCAAATGTGAGAAAAACTTAAATAACCAAAGCAAATTTAATTTAAATGGAACATTAGCGTTTTTTAATGTGGTTATATTTCAGCCTGTAGATCCCAAAACTTCAGCTCCTTTATCTTCCGCAGGTCCAAGAGATTCACGAGGGGCTGCAGAGTCTCAAAAGGGTGGTGTCGGACCTGGAAAACAAGCAGAAAACCGTGCTGGGAGTGGCGCTGCCGGAGGACAGTACGTAAATCAGCCGCTCGCATTCCAGCAGCGAACATAACCGCAAAGTTAAAGCTCCTCAAACTGGTTTTATGTGTTTAATGGTGAAGCTAAAGACACGAGTTTCATGTTAAGCTTGTTTTTTATGAATCTGCTCTGTGTAGCGTTGTCCTCTGAATAAATAAAAATACTTTATTGATCCCAGAGGGAAATTCTAATTATAGTTTTATAAATACATAAATATTTAATGAAGGGTCTTCACTGTTCTTGTTGGGATGGTGCCGTCCACACAGGAGT
>JBAMHV010000023.1:1986531-1999553 GCA_037177535.1 Pseudomugil gertrudae
CCAGTGTAAAGATTTTAAAACTGGTGTGATGTGTTCAGATCTCTTTGTTCTTGTTAAAGCTCGAGCTGCAGATGTTTGATGCTCTTTTTAGGAAGTCCTGTTAAAAGACCATTACAGTAATCCAACCTACTGGAGATTTCTACTGGTCTTACTGGGAGACTAAACCTTTATTCTGTTGATGTTTCTGATGGTAAAAAGTTTCTTAGTCACAGCTTTGATGCTGAAAGTCCGATCTGAGTCCATCAGCACATTACTGTCGCTCTGTACGACATCTCTTCTGCAGCTTTATTTATAACACGCTTTACAGACGAAACGTCTCGTGTTGTAAAACTGATTTTGGTCGAGTTTCCAGCCTCTCAGTGAAACTTTACTCTGTAAATGTTGACTTTGGAAGGGAGCCGTGTAAAATCAGTCCTAACAAACCAGAAAAAACCTGTTTCTTGATGTCTGAGCTTTTTTTTTCTCTTTTTCCTCCCCAGAAAAAGGTTTGGATTGCCATCTGTTGTGCCATCCTCCTCATCATCATCATCATCGCACTGGTTTCCACCTTCGGCGTGTAAACACCCGGCTGTTGGCCGTTCCGAGGAAGCACATTGCATTCAAAAGTCCCGTTTCTGTACATAATTGAACGCACCATTCAGGTGACCTTAGTGTTTTTGTGTATTTTAAATGGCTCACATTTCATTGTCTTCCTCTAACCCAACAACACACAACTTTTATGTCTTCCTGTAAGAGACACGCTCTGTTGTTGAATCTCAGAAACCTCATGATGGAGTTTCTGTTCAACCGGTTATGAACTGTTACTTCAATCATTCTGCCTCCTCTCCAGAAACAAAAGGAACCAGGTGATGTTGAGGGGGAAAGGCTTAAAGCAGTATTGAAACAACACTGGCGCTGATCATGCTGTACTCAGGAAAAACTCTTATTCTTCTGGATAAATTGGAGACGCAGAGAACAATTTTAGAGCATAAGACTTTCCTATATAGGTATTTACTGAAGATGAACTAATATAATTGTACATAACGTATAGGTTCTTCTTTTTCTTAAACTTGAAAGCTCCCTTTATGCAACAAATGTAAATATATGTTGTCTTTTGGTGTGAATTAATGCTCCAAATATAAAGTGGTCTTAGCACTGCAATGAGAGGCCCAGCCCCACAATTATTTGTCCAAATGCATTCAAATCTTTTGAGTGTTGTCTGCTGCTACAGATGTTCAGTGCTTAACCAAACAAAGCATATTTCAGGCTGGAACCCTCCTTAAATCACTATTTAATAAAAATATCATAGGAAGTTAATTTTGTTTTTATTTAAACAACTTATAAATGCAATATTTGGGCTTTTAGAGTGGTTTTTGTAAGAATTTTACTACTGCGTCTAAAAACACAAGACCGGAAGTGACGCAGGGAGGGTGTGTGGCCGAAAAAAGCTTCCCCCGCCCTGAGAAGCGCGTCCTCGCAAGGAGCGCAGTACCGCGTCTGGCCTGTAGGTGGCGTTTGTTCATCAGTTGGGAAAACTAACAAAACGCCATCTACAGGTGAGATGCGGTACTGCGCTCCTGGCTAAAGGGGGCACAACCCGTTAGTTTGTGTTTTTAGATGCAGGAGTAAAATTCATACAGCAGCTACTGGAAGTGTTTTCACACATTTTCTTACTCAAAATCAGTTCCTACGATATTTATCTGATGCAAGCTGAGCTCTAACCTGCAATATGTTCCATAAATTTACATAAAACTGTGCCTACGCCTTTATTTCAAGCTGGGAAATATGATTTCTGTGCACTAACTTTAAGAAGGGATGGAGTAAGCTTTTTATTGTATAGTAGTTCAGGAGATCCCTGGACTGGTCACCAGTTAGTCACACTGGGGAAAGCCTCCACCTGGCAGGATGTGACAAACCGGCTTCCTTGTAAAGTTTGCTTTAAAAAAAAAAGAGCAGAGCACAGACTTGTGGGCTCCGTTACAGTGTTTTCATATTTTACTTATTTTAATATTGGTTTTTAAATAAAATACTGTCCATCACCTTGTCCTGTGGTTAATTCAGCTCAAACTGGTGCACATGAACGTATTAACAGAATACAGTAAGACAGTGAAAGATGTAAACTAACTTTTGGTCTTTTTATTCAACTGTAATTGTCTTAATTTTCAAGTAAAACAATGTGGAATTACAAGGGATCAAAGGAATGCAACAAATAGACAAATTAAAAGTAAGACCATCACCAGTAACTAGCCATCCCACCAAATATCACTCCTTCAAAATTAATCGACAATTTACAGTCGTCTGGAACTGCACCAGCAATTTTATTCATTTTTTTATTCCTTACATGAACCAAGAGCGATGAAGTGAAGAAGGAAACGATGTGCGAGTGCTGATGCACGGGGTGTTTGTTTAGTTTGGCTTTTTATTTATTTTAAATAAGCTGCTTCAGGTGCTTCACAAGGCAATAAGAGGTTGAAAACCATTTGGCCAAAGAGGCACTCTTACTTCACCAACACTGACCTGCCCTTTAAAACAAACACATGACATAACTGTCAGTGGGAGTACTGGGAAAAAGTTCAATTGATAAATGTTCATACTGTAAAGATACACAGAGGTACCAGGAACCACCAGTTCATTGACTCGAGTTGATGTACGAATGTATTACACCACGATGTACTCAGAAAGCTCAGGGTCACATTTTTCCTCTTACATGTGCAAATAAGAAACGCAAGGCTGGATTTAAATGAATCCAATGAACAGAAATGACATGGAGAAAAAAAAGGACAGAGCGGATAAGCTCCAGCATGATGCAGCCACGGTGACAGACCTGTTATCTTCCCCAAACCCTGGAAGAAATAATAAAATATGCATAACTTAACTGACTACCAAGAAACAATAGTCAGGACAAACTGACTGAATTTGGAAAGCAAACTTTCTAAAACCTCCAACTTACAATATAACCGGTCGCTCAAAAGGTTTAAATGTCACACAAATGACCTCTGATGGCGGGATAATCCCCCCTCAGAGGTGTCCCAGTGCTCCTGAATGATTACAGTACATAATGTGAACTTGCAACTTTGTCCCTCTTCCAGTCCCAGTGGTGGATTTCTCCCCCGCGACACCCTTCGTCTTGTTTATGGGCGTTCCACGTTTTTACGGTCAGTCCAGCATCCCCGAGCCGCCCCCCCGGCAGCCGAACTGGTGAAGGGGACGGGCTCCGTTCAGAAAGGGAGAGAGAGAGCCCAAGAGGCAGGGAGGCGTCTGGCTTGTGCAGCACTCACATCCCGTGTTGTCCTCAGAGTGCAGGCAAAGCAGCAACCTCGGAGGTCGTGACATGCTCTCGTATCGTGCCCTGCAACGCTACTTCCTGTTTTGTTGTCTTTGTTCTTTCTTTGTTTCCGCTTTGGCACTTCAGTCACGTCTTGTTGCGTTGCTGGCCAGCAGAGGAACGGGTGCTTGCGGCCGGCGAGCGCGCCTGCGCCGCCGCGAGCGCCGCCACGCTCCGGAGCACCCTGTCCGGGGTTCCCTCGGCTCCTGAACTGGTGGTGGCCTCCTGCGAGACTTTCTGAGACCTCCTGCCGTCCTTTCGGCTCTCCCTTTGTTGGTTCTGCTTCTCCTTTTTGGCCCGCTCGGGGCTGCGCTCGCTGCCGGAGGATGTGGCGCGGGAGCCTCGGCGCTCCGTGTTCTGGGAGCTGATGCTGTGGGTGCGCTGGCTGCTGTTGCTGCTGCTGCTGCGGCTTCTGCTGCTGCGCCCGCCGCAGTCGCCCTCGCCGTCGCTGCTCATGCTGCTGCACGCGCTGTGACCTCTCGATGAAGACTGCGCCTCGCCTTCCTTCCCTCTACATGTTCTCTTACCACCGCAGTCTCTTTCCTCCGGTTTGGGCCTCTTGTACTCCACTTGCAGCGGTGGAACCAGGGCTCCGGGACACTGCCTGGTGGAGCGGGATGCGGAGCGGCTCGTCTGGTTCGGTGTTGAACTTTTACTTCCGCTGCTTTTATTATTAGTCAGACTCACAGCGTTGCTTTGAGGAGTGGCAGGCGCACTTTTACTCTTTTGATTCTTATCAGAAGAGGAAGTGGACGTCCCCGCAGCCTTGCTTCCCAGGTCTTTCCGCGGTGTGTGTCCAGGAGTGTCCACCCTGCCTTTCATTGCCAGCAGCTTGGCCGCTGCGTTCAAAGCCGAGCACCTTTTTCCCAGAACCTCCGGCTCAGGAGGCAACGAGGGCATGCTGTTAGTCTGCGCTTTACTGTCCTGTGAAGGCTGAGACTTCCTCGTCATCCTAACGGAGGACGTGTCGCTGCCCGACTCTCCTCCTGTGGATGCGTTTGTGTAGTTGGGTGTATTTTTGTCCGAGCCACCTGCAGCTTGCCCTCCTTTCCTCTCCTTGTCGTCCTTTTCCTTTTCCTGGTCTTGCAGCCTGCGCTTGGCAGAGCGCGTCAGCCGCTTCCTAGTCTCGCTGCTGTCGGAGTCGGAGGAAGACGAGGAAGACCTGGAGCGCCTCCTTCGAGAGGCAGCAGAGACGGGCTCCTCCTCGTTGCTTTCCTCTTTCTTCTCCCTCGCTTCCTTTTTCTCTTCATCAGATCGAACATCCATCCGTCTCTTCTTGGCAGGATGTCTGTTTTCATAAGTCCTCTTATGGTGAGCGTGACGAGTTAGGGTGGATGTGGAACACCCAGATGAAGGTGAAGACGAGCGCACTGATTCCTGACTGCTCTGACGACTGAGGGATCGTTTCTGATTGGGAGCTTTCTGATCTTTACTCACCTCCTCGGCTGTCTGCTGCCTCGGCTCCTCCTTTTTTGAGTCTTCTTCCTCTTTGTCGTCCTTTCCAGATGCAAACGCTTCAGTCTTAGACGAACCCTCCACTCGTCGTCTTTTTGACTTGTTGATGTCCTCCTCTTCCTCGCTGGTCTTTGCTTCAGCCTCCACAGCATCTACCTCTTGTTCGGTTACCGTGTCCGTGTCGCTTTTAGAGTCGGACGACGTCTGCATCGGCTCCTCCTCGGTGGGTGTGGGATTGTGGGGCGGGGCCTCAGTTTGAGGCGCTGTGGGTAATACGTTTAGTTCATTTGGGTTACTGGTTGTAGTGGTTTGTGCGTTGGAAACTGTGGGGACGGTCTGACTTGCTTCATCTGTTGCCTCTGAAGCAGAGTGAGACGTGGGGGTGAGTTCGGTAGCTGTAGTGTACGTGGAGGCGACTGCGAGTGACTCTTCGGGGGACGCTGGAGTTGTGACCACCGTTTGTGTGGCATCTAATAGATGTGTGACAGGGGTCGGAGTTATTTGGTGTGTGGAGGTTGCCTCAGCAACACCGTCAGACGTGGAAGGAGCAGAGGCAGGACAGGGTGCAGCAGTTTCAGTGGACTTAGCGTTCTCAGTCTTTGGGACATTTTGTGTTGGTGGTGGAGTGACTGATTTGATGGGACTCGTCTCAGTCATTGCTTTGTCTGGAGTTAGTGAGACTGGGGTCACTGGTGGATTTACAGAGGCCCCATCAGACATGGTGGGGCTCACCTTTAATGTACTTGTTGGTACTTCTGTTGTGGTGTTTGGTGGGCTAGCTTGTTTAGCCTTTATTAGAGTTGTAGGTGTACACGCAAGCTTCTGAGAGACATTGGGGCTCAATATGTAGGCTGAAACATGGTGGAGTTTTGGTACGGGACACGTTACAGGTGGTGAAGTAGAGTTTTGTTGCACATCTGCTGCAGTTGTGAGTGATTTCGCTGTAGTGGCAACACTTTCCGATGTTTCTGTTGGGTTTGATGTGGCAGGATCTGGAATAGTTTCCACTGCGGTGGCAGATGACGGGGTGTGTGGAGGGCTAGCATCCGGCGTCGCTTCGGCAGGCTCGGTCTCTGGACCTTTCACAGTTGTGGAAACGGAGCATGGCTGCTCTGCAGGATTTTCCGGAGCTGTGGACACAGCTGTCGGTGAAGCGGGTGGAGCTGTGATGGAGATGGTGGAACATATGGGTGCAAAAGAAACCCGAGCTGATGCGGTGTCTGGAGTTGAGCTGGTGACATCTGCGGATGCCGACACGGAGGCAGACGTAAAAAGCGGTGAAGCTGATGTTGAAGCGGGATCGGTCTTCGTTGCAGCGACCTCTGATCCCACAGATTTAGGTGACTCTGAGGCCTGGCTTGTGTTGGGAACAGCAGCAGTTTGGGGCTCTAATGGGACTCTCGGCTCGGTTTTTGACACACCGGACTTCTGTGGATCAGTAACAGTATCGGGTGTGACCGTGGAGTCTTTGCGTGGACGTCCTCGCTTACGTTTAGGGGATACAGGGGGGTTGCGCTGCTCGTTTGGTGAAGCGGGATGTGATGAAGCGGTCGCTTTAGTGCCAGGCTCAGATGATGCAGGAGGGATCTTAGGAGGACGACCCCTCTTTCTTTTTACAGGCGTCACGAGAGAATTTCCACCAGCGTCTGTAGGAGCTGCAGCGGCGTCTTTCCCTGGTGGTGTGTCTGTTTTCTTGGCTTGGGTCCCTCCTCTTCCTCTTCCCAGATGCTGCTCGCCCAGCTGTGCGGCCATGCGGGATTCAGTTTCCAGCCTGCGTCGCACCGGGAGGTTCCTCAGCACGGGCATGTCGGGAGAAAGATGAGGCGGGGAGTATGGAGGGTAACCTCGCACAGGCTGCGGGTGCACAGATGAAATCGGGGTGGTGTCTGGGTCCTGAGGGGATTTGGAAACGGTCACCTTCGTCTTTCCATCAGGGCTCTCTGATGCGTCTTTGTTTGGCTCTTCACCAGCAGCGTTCTCCTCTGCTGCCGCTTCCTCAGAGAAAGCTCCACCTCCAGTTCCACTGCCCCTCCGTCGCCTCCTGCGGGGCTCTTTCTCCTCCACCACCGTGACCAGCCTCCCCGGAAGCTTCCGCAGGACTTTGGCTGATGGAGAATCGTCGACAAGGCCCCGCAGCACTTCACCGTCTGCTGACTGGCGCTTGCGGGGAGATCTGGTGCTGGTGGAAGGAGGCGACATGGAGTCTTTACCATCTTCATCTTTTGTCAGATGCTCGACTGCACCGCTGGAGTCTAGTGACGACTCGGACATTCTCCTCTCTTTCTCACCCTCCTTCTCTCCTGGTTTCCCTCCATGGGGCGAGCTTGTCGGAGGGGAAGGCACTGGACTGGGATGGGAGCGGTTTGGTTGAGTCCTGGTTTTTTGGTGATCTCGGGCAGGAGATGATGCTTTTGAAGACCTGGTAGAAGCAGCATCCTTGGCAGCTCCTCGTCCTCTCAGTCCACAGCGGAGTCTCTCAGGCACTTCTTTTGGGGTGGCGGGCTCTGGCTCGGTGTCGGGCGACGCTCCGCGCAGTCGACCGCTCATCCTTGTGGAGGTGGCCGTCTTGTCCTTGGGTTTACGACCACGACGGGCAGGAGTGGGCTGGACGGGCTCAGCTGAGGCAGGCGTTGACAAAAAGTCATCGTCATCTTCATCAGATGAATGGTGAAGCATGAGTCCCTCTTTGGCTTGGTCCAGTCCCTTCCTGGCCGCCTCCACCTGCTCCTAAAAAATAAAAGCAGAACGGATTTAATATTAAATAAATAAGGCTGTGTGTGTTGTTTCAGAGGTTGTGCAGATCTATAGGTTTAATTCATGCCCTCCTGCCCGTACAGTGTGTGTGTGTGTGTGTGTGTGTGAGACTTTACCTCAGCCTGCTTTAACTCCTCTTTGCACACATCTTCTAACGATGCCTCCAGGAAGTTCATGGCGTATCTTTCGATGGGCGTGAGCTGAAGAAGAGCACATGATAACACTTTGTTCACCACAAACCTGAACTTCTCATTTACAGTCCTACATAATTACTCACCTGCTCCACCAGGGCAGCGATTTCCTGCTCCGCTCTGGAGAGCTCCTCCACCTCCTCCTGCTCCCCTCCGTCGTCCAGCGGTATATTCTCATTGAACTCTGCCAGCTCGGCCACCTGCTCGGCTTTAGCCTGAGAAGCTGCCACTATGTCCTCCTCATCTTCGGCCCGACACAGCGCCTGAGGATCGTTTCAGAGAGAAAGAACATGCGGTTAAAATGCAGGATATATTAGGAGCCCTCTCTGCAGCATAACATACCTGCTCCAGGATGGTGGTGCTCTGTTTGTTGACACCTTCTTCTTCCTCGACTTGGGGAACCGAGAGCTCCACTGCCATCTCCCTCTTCTCCCCATCGTTAACATCAAACAGCTCCCGGATGGTTTGCTGAGGAACAGACGGGAACTTTGAGCTACATGTTTATGTGCTTCATGCAGAGAAAACAAGCAGCTGTGAACAAAACAACCAACATGCTGCAACTTTATCAAAGCTCAAGAAGCACAAAGGCTTTTAATGTGAAACAGCAATTCCACATCCACGATAAGGACTCGTCGTGCTGGAGATGAATCCTATGATGAGTCACCACATGGTTGATAGGCAGCGAGAACACCTTCCAAACAGGCCAGTGCACCAAAAATGTTACCCTCTTATGACCACTGACTGTCATTTTTATTTGTGCAAATACTTCAGGAATTACGGTACCGACGCTCCCGCTATAAGCGTGTGATGACTCTCTAACTTGTCTGTGATTGGATGGTCGTAGAGTGGGGGTCCTGCATTCTATCGTGACTACTACTGTGAGGTGAAGCAGTCCATTTTCCCCTTTCTGGTGGTTTTTGAACCGTTAAAACACGCTAAATGGTTTGGACGTTATGATTACCGTATTTTCGTGACCATAAGACGCATATTAAAGTCTTAGATTTTGTTCAAAATGTGCAGCGCGTCCTGTGTGTGGCATTCTTATATGAATAATAATAAGCAGGTGAGACGTACAAGCTGTCTACTTTACTTCCGTTTTTCTCTGCCTTCCCGCGATTCGCTCTGCTCTTTACATGACCCCATCCCACGGCATGCTGGGTAATGGAGTTTCTTGCTCCCCTTACTCCTACTGCAGCAAACACATCACCAACATGGACGCAGTGCCGCTCACTTTTGACATCCCGGTGAGCCACACTGTGGAGTAAAAGGGGACCACCACGATAACGATACACACAACGGGGCACGAAATGTCTTTTTACTTTTACTGCCGCCTATGGTGATTTTTAAGAGAAAGACTTTGCCTAAAGAGAAGTTTCCAGCAGGAGTCATTATTAAGGCAAATGAGAAGGGCTGGATGGATGAGGAAATGCGAGCGGCGTGAGAGCGATGGATGACCGATGGAGACCACAGTTTTAAGAGTGAAAGGCAGCGCCGGGCGAGTTACGCTACAATTTGTGAATGGATTGTAGATGCTTGGGATAACGCGTCTGCTGGAAGCTTTCGCTAAAGCCGGCATCATTTCATCAGCCGGCACAGACTAAAGTGAACCTGACTTGTATGACGGAAATTTAGCGCCGCTGTTCAATGCAGAAACAGAGAATGAGGACTTCGATGGGTTTGATTAACGACAATTACCGGTAAAAAAAAACAAAAAAAAACTGAAGCACAACCAAACTCAGTTTTGCTCCTGCTCTTTTTTTTTTAAAATACACACTTGTATGCTTGTATGTGTGTTGTAAGTGTGGGCGCGCCTGATCAAAATACAGTAACTGCACGCATAACTGAGACTGCGCCTTTTGGTACGGCGTGCCTTGTGGTCGTGAAAATACAGTAGTTTGATTTTTCTTCATCTGTTTGAAGAAATCAAAAAATAACAAATGAGGGTGAACTTGGTGAAAAGTTCACAAAGATTTGGTGAAAACTAGGTTTCTTCTTTGTTTTCCCCACAGCTGGGTTTTTTTAGGAGTTTTTCCTTTTGTCCTGGGTCTGCTGTAGTCGTTACTTGTGTTTATTGTGCGTTATGTCTGCTGTTCTGTGATTCATTGTATGTGAAGCCCTTTGAGACGACTTTGTTGTAATACTGGGCTATATAAATACAACTGATTTGAATTGATTTGAATTGAAAAACCACTGACAAAGAAAATATACCAAGATACTGACCATGCTAAGCAAACCGGGATGAGTCTGACCAACAACCTGTCCATTTTTAAGGTTTTAGACAGCAATAGAAAGCACACACTATGTCAGCATACAACACTGTCATTTAGTTTGAGAATTAAAGACCAGAACAAAGGAAATATGACACAAGTGGTGATTAACTTTGATTGCACAATGGTCGGCATGCATTGTATTCATTATTTCTACAGCTGCAGTTCAGGCTATACTTGACTTGTGCTTTTTCCATCTGCTTATTTATTTAATTATTTATTTTACTGCAGGCATCCTGAAGCAAAGGAGGAAAAAACACTTTTACTAATGAGATTATGTTTTGTCCAAATGCTTCAAAGATTTCTGAGAGAGATAAGAATCAAGATTCAGTGACCCACTAAATTATACTGACAAGAGCCTGCACCAGATTTTCCTTGCATATACAATCAGTCTTTGCTATGTCTAGACCAATTTGCACCTTTTAACAAGAGCAGACCCCAGAGCTATAAACTGCTTGACTCTAACACTCGCTGCATGGTTAACATCCACTGCAAACGCTGGCCCATAATAATACGGGTCAGGTAGAAGTTCTGTGAGCAATATTCCCAAGATTGCCAATTTGCACTGATCTACTGCCTTTGGATCATGTCTACTTGTTTCAGGGTAGCAACATACAATGTGGCAATGCATTTCCTGATGCCTCTGAGTTTTATTGAATTATTTTGTTATGTTTGAGATTTTCCTGCTCACCCTGTAGCCTCTAACTCTGCCACAGACGACAGAGCGTTTCTGGAGATGCACGGGTTGTGTCTCTGAGAGTTGGTGGGAATACAGTTTGGAAAGCGACACCAGGAGGCCCAGTGTGCTGATTCAGCCTGTGTGAAGAGGGAGGGGTTAATGGAAAGGGAGGGACAGCGAGGAACAGAACTGCCTCCATAAGCAGCTGAAATATTTTCAACTAAACTCTGGACAGCCTTGTAAATAGCATGTTACATTTAAACAATAAAACAGGAAACCTGATAGGGAATTATTTTTTAAAAATCCTGTAGATTTTTTTCTTGTGCCATGTTTCCTTTTCACATCATAAAGGCTTTTTTACCGTCATGCACTTCTTCAGGATCCCTGACCTTGTCCAACTTGTAAGCATTCCACCACAAAGGAAGTGATTGTTCTTTCCTTGCACAAGGACAATGCATGTTTGTCATCTCAGGGAGGAGCATAGAGGCTCGAAAAGATATACAGTAATTGTGTTGTGCAATAGCTGATGATGATTGCTTCGGTTTCTTAGTTTTTGATGGTCATTTACTATAGGTTGATGAATCCACAAGTCTGCCCAAATTCCATGCAAATGTTTTTTTTTTTTTTATTGTTTTCTTTTCAGGTTTGACATGTGGTGAAGAATCATTCATTTCATGGACTTTATAAATGAATAATTATCCCACCTTTGAATTACTCCAACACTGCATGTCTGAAAAAACAGATTTTACAACTGCAGCACATCCATTTATGATTTGAACCGTGAAACCAACGTGATTGTTTCATAAACAGAAAAATAACATTTGTCATAGCTACATTTGACACTTCATGACAGCATGTGATGAATAACACATGCCTTGCTCAGTAACAGAACTATAGGGCTGTAAAGATGGGCTGACAAACAGCTTGCAACATCAAAAAACATCTAGGTCAACTCTTTGGTTAAAACTTTTACATTGAGACCATCCATGTGTGCTGACAAGGATCAGATACATTAAAGAGTCCAGCAAGTTGCACAAAGAGGAAGTCTGTTACCGTTTGCAGGAATCTTTGGCACATCTACATTTATAAACAGAACAAATGCATTTAATTGTGAATACAAAAACACACTTGCACATGTGCTTCTGCCATGATTTTATCCATGCTACATGCACAGAAACAAAAACAAAGCTCTTGTTGTATTTTGATATTTGAATCTGCAGCCAACTGTTTTTAATTTGCACCGGCTGGGGTGAGTGAGTCCATGGAGTCCCATGACCGAAAATAGAGAGCTCATCTGAGTGTGTTATCAAGGCCTGTCCCACATCTTGTTAAAGCACGTCTGCCTGCCTGTCTAAGCCTATCACTGTGCTGCAGGGAAAAACAAACAAGACCCACATTTACCCACGCACAAAAAGCACCTGGCAGATAAAACATGGGTGTTCATCCTATAAGACTTGTTCTAATAAAGCAGGTCACAGGTAAGCTGAGGTGAATATTATTTTTATAATACATTTCTGGTTCTCTATCAGTATCAGAATGATTTTCTTCCAGCGTTTTCTTTTTTTTTACAGTGGTGCCAAAGCTGAAGTACCACGGGAGTGCACATGGGCAGCTTACCTCAGACGACCCCTCATACGGACATGACTCATCTTTTTGGTATTCCTCTGTAATGTAATAACCTCCCACAAATGAAACTTCGATACTAGCTGTGTTTTCCTCACAAAAAGCATAGTAAATTTAGCAAAAAGCAGCATAACATATATGTAATATTTTGTTCTTGAGTACTTATTTTTGTCAAATAGAGATAGATCAGTTTTACAGTTGATGCAGAAATCTTGAACTCCACTCCAGCACACTTAACCCTTTCAGACCTGTCCTATGAAAAGATGAGTCTTTTTTATACGGAGGTCTTTGTTTTTCCTTTAACAAAATATTTTAAAACATAACAGATTTTAGGTATATTTCACATTTATTAGCATGTGACATGTCAAACTTCTTATGTGCTCTTCCACGAAGGGGGCAAATTACAAGAATCAAATTGTATTCAACAGGATTTTGAGCAGTTTTCATCATAAAGTGATGCTAAATGTCTCAGGAACTATATGTATCATGTGCTACACTGGGCTTTTATTGGTAAATTAGAGCTACTGAATGCAGTTATTGTCAAATACAGTAAAACATTTTAATTTTGTGTTTATTGCAGAGTATAATAGAAGGCATTCATAGCTTCCAGATGAACAAAGGACAAGTCATGAGACTTTCTTTTATATCACTGCTTCCAGGTTTGTTGATAAGATTCTATTCTATTCTATTCTATTCTATTCTATTCTATTCTATTCTATTCTATTCTACAGGCATTTAGCAGACGCTTT
>JBAMHV010000023.1:1999653-2027469 GCA_037177535.1 Pseudomugil gertrudae
AGCGGCGTGAGAGCGATGGATGACCGATGGAGACCACAGTTTTAAGAGTGGAAGGCAGCGCCGGGCGAGTTACGCTATGATGTGTGAATGGATTGTAGATGCTTGGGATAACGTTTCTGCTGGAAGCTTTCACCAAAGCCAGCATCATTTCATCAGCCGGCACAAACAGAAGACAGTGAACCTGACATGTATGATGGAGATTTAGCACCGCTGTTTAATACAGAAACAGAGGATGAGGACTTTGATGGGTTTGATTAATGACAATTACCAGTAAAAAAAAAAAAAAAAGTGAAGCACAACCAAACACAGTTTTGCTCTTCTTTTTTTTTTAAACACACACTTGTATGCTTGTGTGTGTGTTGTAAGTGTGGGCGTGGATTGTATATAAAACCCGCGCCTGATCGAAATACAGTAACGGCACGCATAACTGAGACTGAGACTTTTGGTACGGTGCGCCTAGTGGTCGTGAAAATACGTTATATGAAATGTGCATGCCACACCCTGTCGGTGCCAACAGGTCCGTCTTAAGAGGGTTATTCCCCAAAGTAATCAGATCTGAAGGGTACCTCTTTGAAGAAGGCTGTGGTAAAGTTTCCTCCTTCAATTGCCATGTCTCCCAGCATCCTCTTCTGGTTTGCTTTCTTTAGGATGTTCTCCTCGACCGTTCGCTCACTGATCAACCTGAAAACAAACGATAAAAGAAAAGGAGATGATTGAGAGATGGTATCATCTTTTAACTCTCCGGCTGGTTCCTCACATCAGGAACGTCACTTTTTTATGGCAAGTTTTTAGATATTTTACGTTTAAATATGCACATAGGATCATATACAGCTAAAACTGTATGCAGACATGAACGCTGACAAGATGGAGAGATTTGTTTCTTCACACTGTTCTGTTTGTGGTTTTAGGTAAAATCTGCACATAGAGGTCAAGTTAATTATTCAACGTTGTGTCTTGTTGCAACCAGGAGGGGAAGATAAATGTGTATTTAGTTATTCTGTAACATTTCAGGAGCAAACTACTACATCCTCCCCTTTGGTTTCAAGTTTATTTAATAATTCATGGAGAAAAGTTTGGATGAGATCTCACTGCAAACGTTAAACCTGACGGTGCAGAGCTCCACCACAGAGATGTGGGTGTAGTTGTATCAGTGAGGGACAGAAATACAGCACCTATAAATGTGGACATCCCGGGTTTGACCGATTCGGTGGCAGCGGTCTTGCGCCTGGGCATCCATGGTGGGATTCCAGTCGCTGTCGTAGAAAACCACAGTGTCTGCTCCGGTCAAATTCACCCCAACGCCTCCGCTGCGAGTCGACAGAATGAAGCAGAAAATGCGCCGATCTGCGTTGAAGCGCTCCATGAGGGCCTGCGAGGAGAAAAAAAACTTTCTGATTCACTTTTCTGACCCTTGTTCTGCAGAGACGTTAGCGCCGTATGAGGAGGACCCACCTGTCTCTGCTCCACACGCGTGCTGCCATCCAGGCGGAGGTAGATGTGCCCGTGGTAGTTGAGAAACTGCTCCAGCACATCCAACATTCGTGTCATCTGAGTAAAGATCAGCACCCTGTGGCCTCCTGACTTTAGTTTTCTCAGCAGAGTGTGGAGAGTCTGCAGTTTACCTGCTCACACAGAGGAATATAGCCGTTTAGGTCTGAATGCGAGACGGCTTTAATGTGTGTAAAATACATTAAATTAGTTTTATTAAGCTCTCTTTAGATCTGTAATTACATAATTAACCATTTCACTAAATGTGATAAATGTTTTATTCTCATTGTTTTAAAATTCTTACATTATTCTTGGATATGAGAGCAGAACTAAAAAGCTGGAGGCTGATTTGAGAAAGAGACAACCCCATAATGTACATGTAAAGTTTCTACACAATCCCACTGACAGACTCTTTGGGAGGTCATTTGCAAACAAGACAAGGCTTGAAGCCCTTTAAAGAGGATATACATGACCTGTCAGACAGATTAAGATAATTAAACCAAGCAAAGGGGGAAAATGAAGACATTCATCTTGCTTTTTTAATCATGATTTTGTCCATTAAACGTTTATTTCGTGCCATAAGAAACATGAAAGCAACTCACCGCAGTCGTACTGGATGAGCCTCAGGTCGGGGAACTGGGTCCTCATGTTGCAGTGGATCCGGTGGAGACTGCGAGTAAGTGGTGCAACTTCAGCCGAAAGCGCAGAGGCGAAGACGGACTGACTGTGGCTCAGAGATGGAGGAGGATGGCAGCAATGCATGGAGATCGGAGGAGCCTCCACAGGAGGAATCGCAAATGTAAACCTAACAGAAAACACGAGTTGGTTTTATAAAAAGCTTCCTTCTGGATCGATATTATATACTTGAATCAGACCTCTACCTGTCAATGATATCACTGAGGAGCTCCAGCCGTTCCTCAATGCTGCTGATGGCCTCTATCAAAGCGTGAGTTTGGAACCAGTGATCGTATTTGTTTTGCCATTGTGCGAACAAACAGCTGCTGTGACCTGAACGACCCCAGTGCCCATCAGGATTCAGAGCAGCGGGAGATGAACGAGGACCCGGGAGAAAAGTCACAAAGTCCAGAACCTCCCGGCCGTACACGGGCTTTGCTCCGCAGCGCCGCTCGTTCACTCGGACGATGAAGTCCAGTCGGCTGTCACGTTGCTCTTTGAGTCCGTCAGCCAGCCACGACTGTTGAAGGAGAAGCAAAGAAACAACCGGGTCGGTAATATGGACCAACTTCTGGTGTGTAAAGACTACATATGTAGGATATTTTGGCCACTTGGAGGCCGTGAAGACAAGCTGGTGAAAAACCAGCAGCGAGGACGACACTGCTGTTCATATATGGCCACGTGCATTTTGCTCTATGCCCAGCTCAGTGCTGGGACGGCTGTTTCCAGAGCTGGAAAACCAGATTTACTGTCACATCCCAGAACAATGAAAGCACTGAAGCAACAAAGTCATTCATCTCAGTTTCCTGCAATGTGAAGCTTAATGGTGTTGCTCCAATCACTGCATGAAGCTCAATATAAAATATATAAAAATCTTTATGAATTAAATACACCGAATGCAGAAAAAAGAAGCAACTACAGTCACAGAGAAGGAAAACTAGTTGATGTAATCTTCAAGTTAAAATCATTTGCACCAAATTCCCACCTAAATCCAGTCAGTTAACGTCTCTAATACACTAAAATATTCTGCACAATCACACCATAAAAACACATTTCTACCACAGTGTCACTCTATGCAGAAAATAATAATAATACATTTTATTTCTAGGTGCCTTTCAGGACCAAAGGTCACCTTACAAAACAATTAGAATAGAAAAAAAAAATGAGAATTAAAATCAGTTTAAAACATTAAAATAAAACAATTAGAATAAAAAAAACCTGTGTATTTAAAGTTTGTATGGAAGAAGGAGCTGCTCACCATGTGGAAAGGAGAGCGGGGAGGGGGGCGGGGAACCCTCCTGGGTAGAGGGTTGATCTTTGGACGCACGCTTGGCTTTGTCTTGGGGTTTCCTGGTGTTTGACTGCTGCTGTTGTCCCGTGGTGCCACAGAAGAAGAAGGTGTTACCTGAGCTGAAACTGAGGAAAGCATGGCACATAAGATGCATGTTATAAATGACTCCGGATTACAGAACAACCAATAAATTAAAAAAAAAGCAGTTTCTTCCTAAATGAGGCTTTTTTTTTTCTAAAAGAAGCCGGTGTTTGTGTGGCTGCTAGCTGCAATCCTGCATGCTCACCTGGCTGCTCTGTGCAGGATGGAGGCGGCTGCACTACTTTGAGGACAGGACAAAGGGGTGGAGGCTGGTTCTGGATGGAGCTAGGGTGTCTGGGGGGAGCTATAGTGTAGTGGGCGGTAGCAGGACCAGGGGTGCGTGGGGCAATTTGCAGTGGAGCAGTGTTTCTAGCAGGGATAGTGTTGGAGTGTGTGTGCAGGGAAGGGGGTGCCTGGGGAGCAACACGAGGGGAAGGGGCAACGGCCAGTGTTGGCACCGGCCCACCCTCCTTGCCTGTTGACTGACGCACAACGATCTTCACGACTCCAGGGCTGCTCACCATGGCTGAGGACAGTGAAAACAAACCAGAGACATAACTCATCTTCAACAGCAAACTCAGGCCTTAAAACAACGAGTGTGTGAAGCTCAGACGATGAAGCTTTGTGGCGGTGGAGTCTGTGGGAGATGATCGGACGGCCAAATACCTTGAGGAGGGACATTGTGTGGCAGCCGGTTTCCTGGGGCAACAGCAGAGGGTGTGTTTGTGTGGGCTGTTGTCTGGACAGTCAGTTGAGCGGGCTGGCTAATAAGTTGATGCTGCACCCCACTGGACACCAGATGCATCACGTTACCTGCACAGATACATGAATACAGGTAAATATACGAGATGAATCAAGAGGAGGAAACCAAAGTTAAAGTCTGGAAAGAGAAATAATCCCATCAGTTTTATTCATATCTACTAAGAACTGCAGCTTTAGTGCTAAACGCTGTTCAATAGAAACCCCTGCAAATCATAAGCAAATTATCCTATTCTAATCAAACTAAGGATTCATAATCACATTCAAGATCATTGATTAATTAAATCTGTCACAATTATTTGAGGCTGGAGAAAAACCTTCTTTTTGGGGGAACACCGACCTTGAACAGGACGTGGGGCAGCTGTTGGGACTTGGGCTCCTGACAGAGTCAGCTTGTTTCCTTGAAGCTGGAAGGTAACTGGTTTACTGCCCTGGCATGACGACACAGGTCGCCCTGCCAAGGAGGCCAGCTGGGCGATGCTCACCACCTCACCAGCTTAGAAAAGAACACGTCAGCGTTAGATGCGGTTTAAACAAATCCAGTTGTTTTTGCTTCTTTATGAAACACGGTATGGACTCACAAGGCAGCCTCGCTTGCATGTCAGGGCTAAGTAAAACCCTCTGCGGCATGACGCTGGCAGGGTTCGGACTCGGATGCGCTGGAATACTGGCGGCACAGGGAGAACCGGGAGGCCGTACGGTCAGCACCGGTTTGGGAGCGCTGGATCTCACTGCAGTTTGAGGGGCAGGATGCAAGGTGGGGCGAGGTGGAGGTGTTGGTGCCACTGTACACACCACTGAGAGAAAAGCAAAACGTAAGGAGATGCACGGAGACGGCTGAAACCTGAGGAGGTTAGCTGCGTGTTCTGACACATCTAACTGCCTTGCTGTTACTTGCCTTGCTGGACCACCGGAGCAGGCGCAGGAACTGTGGAGATTTCAGGGACCGGAGCAGGTTTGGGGGTCTGAGCTGCAGGTGTGACAGAGGAGCTGGGTTTGTTCATCAGTAGAACCGGTCGGTTATCACCTTTAGGAGGCGGCTGGAACATCCTGAAACACAAACATGGGAAGAATTACTACTAACATGGCTCATTTCCCATTGAATCCAAAATGACTGAACTCGTCAACCACAAGTAACGAGTACTTTCTGCCAGAGGGCCTGAAATGTACCAGAAGTACTGCATAGTTTATTGATAATACACCCCCAACCAGAGACAGGGAGGTATGTTGTTCATGCTTTAATCTCTACAATCAAAACAGAAGGAATAGTCTCCTGCGAGTCCCTGGGTTCAAACTGCTGCCATACTTTAGTTGTCTGAGTCAACAGCTTGGTAACTGCCCTAGCTGGACTCTCATGTGGTTAAAGAGAAAAATCTTTAGCTGTCGCTGGTACCTGTTGACCTTCATGCGGACTGGTTTAGGTCTCGGAGGAGGCTCGGGGGACTCGGTGATCTCCTGAATTAGCTGACGGCTGACCTTGTAGCGTGGCAAAAAGACATCTGCCTGGTAACGGGAGACACGGCTCTCCAGACCAACAAGATCAAACATGGAAAGGTCGCATCGCTGGGGGAGAAAGAGGATAAAGGCTTTTTGCTCTTTCTGTTAAAGTTAATATTTATTACTTTGCCTTCCTGCTAACCTTTAGAGGAGGAACCTCCAGGGCCTCCAGGACCAAGGAGGCTGTATTGAAAACGATGGGCTGCGTGATGAAGGGGGACTGGATGGGTCGAGGGTCAAACAGATTTGGGTGGTTGCACACTTTGCGGAGCTGCATGAGGATGTTGATCACAGACATGAAGTGACCGCTGGCCAGTGTTTCCCGGGTCCTGTGAATCAGAGAAACAAGACAACGAGGAGTTATTTATCTACTTACACAGTAAAATCAATATTCACATTTTCTCTTGAATCATATTGGAACTCACGAGGCCTGCGCCATGAAGTCGTCATAGAGGAACCTCTGTCTCTTTGAGAGGCGACAGCGCACCACGTGCTCATATTTCTTGGGCATCTGCTTCTCAACGTCGGCCTTTATTCTTCTGAGCAGGAACGGCCTCAGCACTTTGTGGAGCCTCTTAACCAGCCCCTCGTTGTACTCCTGACTGCCCTCGATCATTCCCGTCAGCGGGTTGGAGAACCACTCTTTGAACTCGCGGTGGGACTGGAAGACGTGGGGCATGAGGAAGTGCATGAGCGACCAAAGCTCCATCAGACTGTTCTGGAGAGGGGTTCCTGTCAGCAGCAGGCGCCGGTGGCTGCATTTAGCAGAAATCAGAAGACAATTTTGGATAAATATACCAGGATTGTAGCTAAAATGGCCACATTTCAGTGAGGTGTGCTAACAAAACATTTGCTCAAAGCTTGATTAATTAAGTTTACGTAGCTAATCCCACATTCAGCAAACATGAACTTACATTCAGACCGTCTCTTAGCTTTTAAGCTACTAAATGGTGGTAAATAACTTTATATTGAAATGATTGGTACTGAATTCTGATTCTGACTGAATGCTTTAATAAACCTGAACATAATGTATAGCTCATCTGTTAGCTCTCATGACTAGTACATGCATCTCAGTGGACAATAACTGAGCAGGTCTGGGCTTACATTTGTGATATTACTGTATCAGTCTGACTACTTTATTCATGTTTGCTTTATTCTTTCCATTCAGAAAAGATCTTCAAGTCAAAGGTTTTATATAATGGAACTGTAAGCACCTCATAATACGCCCGATCTCTCTGCAGCTCCATGCAACACTGGGAAATTACCAGCTGGAGCAGTGTTCCAGCCAAATGATGACAACTTAGTCTCATTACTGTCGTTTGGTAAGAACAAACCATCTCAACTAAAATCAGTAGGGTGGATCATTTTCACACAACTCTATTGTCTGGAAATGAATCTTATTTTGGATTAGAGCAGGGAAGCTCCAGTTCCAGTCCTCAAGGCCCAGTATCCTACAGTTTCAGCATTTCCCTGTTGTAACACACCTGACTCAGAATAATGTGCCAAAAACGTAAGAAGCTCTCATCAGCTCATCTATTTAACTTCAATCCAGTGTGTTGCAGCAGGGAAACATCTAATACCTGCAGGATAGTGGACCTTGAGGACTACGGGTTATATAGAAGGGCCCTGCGAGGGCTGCAATCGAGCAGGCTTTCAATGTGTTCCTGCTTCAACACATCTGAATCAGACTACATGGATCCAACAGTCCATCATGTTCTGCAGAATGGATTTGAGTCAGGTTTGTTAGAGCAGGAATACATGGAAAACATGGCCCACAATGTTGCACACAGCTGGATGAGAGCTGAGGGGCAGCTTATGAAGCAGAGCTGTTTCTTTGAACATGTGCAGGAAGCGACAGCACAGATCTCTCCAACATGTTCGTACAGCACTGCTCCATGCTCGCTACGCTAATTCATCAGTCCTTCCAGTTCTCCATTTTCTCACACACATCGGATTACAAAGTCAGGCAAGCGAGCGAGATATATTACTTTGCTTCAGGCCAAATGATTCCAGTCCAATGGAAAGAAATTACAACATCTTCTGTGACCTGGAAAGTCTGCAAACATGTTTTTACACCATGTGCATAAACCACAGCAGATCTCCACACATGGTCAGGCCCTTTAAATCACACACAGACCCATCTTATGTTTAATTCTAAATCAGCATCAACCATTGTAGTTTGTTTGGATTGTAAACACCATGCTACTTTCTTTTCCTGATATATTTTAAAAAGGCTTGTTGACACCAGTATGATGTCTGTTGTATGCATGCTGCAGGGGTTACAGCTAAACAGGAGAGAGGAAATGCTTGTCTCATATCCCAGACTTTAATGACAACCTTGTGCATAAGACAGGGACTGATCCCTCCCCGTCGCTTCAGCTGAATGCATGCGGTCCGTATTCGACCACTGATGTGTTCAGAACTGTGTTGTGCTGCTTTACTTCAGCAAATTGAAAGATGATAGAGAAGATATTAAGTAAGGCTGCCGGCTTTACACAGGCTCAAACCCACCTGTTGAAGTTCAGCAGGCTCTGCCAGCGCTGCGACTTGAAGTTCTTGATGTTTTGAGCCTCGTCGAGGATCAGATACCGCCAAGACTTTCGTCTGAAGGCCTGGTGATCCTGCAGCACCAGCTTGTAAGAAGTGATGCACACGTGGAACGCGTTAGGCTTCGTCCAGCCCTGAGGTAAAGGAAGGAAAGGGAATGTGGTTCTCGTTTTCCAATACAGACCATTATCTATCAAACAGCTGCACATTCACCAATTCTAAATTAACTAGTTTCTATTAAACCAGACAATTTCCAAATGTCCTCTTTAATAGATAAATTAGGCATATCAGCTATTAAAAAAGATATAATTGAAAAGAAACAGACACTACTTTGTGCACTATGTTTAAGTGCATTTACATTAACATTACGCACTACATAGTGTGTGAAGTAGGGTTAGTGTGCTGACTGAGACACAGCCAGAGTCTTCTAACACTCCTGATGAAAGCTACACCATGTAAGAAACAGACTGAAAGCCAATGAGACCAGATGGGCCATGCGTGCAGCTGACATCTATGATTGTTGTTTACCACAGACTGGTAACTATGGAGCAAAATTGTTTTAATTAACAATGCTTCAAACTAATCTTTTCTACCCAGAACACAGGTGGTAACAACCCCAAAACTCCTTAAACAGAATTTTCTAAGACTCGGAAAAGGAAAAGCTGCACACAAACTCTATAACCAGAAGCATTTCTTACCTGTCTCTTCAGCTTTCTTTCCTTCTGACTGCCAAAGTAGGTGAGGATTTTAAACCCTGGACACCAGCGCTTCAGCTCCATCTCCCAGTTTAACATCACGCTGGTGGGAACGATGATGAGGTGTGGGCCCCAGTTCCCTATAAAAAAAAAACCAAATACAATCAGCTCTTTTCTGAAGCATAAAACAAATGAGTGAGTGCAACTAAAAGCTGAATGTTACCCTTTTCACAGGCGAGGTGAGCGAGCAGAGCGATGGTTTGGATGGTTTTACCCAGACCCATCTCATCTGCTAGAATCCCATTCAGCTTCTTCTCATACATGGTGACCAACCAGTCCAGCCCGATGTGCTGGTATTCTCGTAATGTGCCGTGAAGCAGGAACGGGATGGGCGTCTTGACCTGTTGTTGGAAAGAAGATAAAGAAATAAAGAGGACATAACGATCCAGAACTGGTTCTGGTTTAGGAGAAAACAAAAAACGGACCTTTGTCGTAGCCAGAGTGTAGCCTTTAGGCTGCAGACTCTCTGCAGTAGCAGCTATATGACTGATCTCTTTCTTTGGCCGAGAACTTGAGGAAGGTGGGCTGTGGTCTCCCTCCTTTAGCAAAAGCTCCATCCCTTCATCTCCACCCTCATCTTCCTCTTCATCTGCACTCTCCTCGTCATTTTCAGTGTCATTGTCATCATCATCATCAGCGCTTTCTCCTGGTGAGTCTAAATCACATTAGCAACGTTAGCAAACGTGACGACAAGCACACGAGGTGGCTTCGTTCATCCACCAGTTTGTTTTTACCTGAAGAAGACGTGTTGCTTTCCACATCGCTCTCGTCTTCCTCCGTCTCTACCTCGTCATCCCCAGAGGCCTCAGAGTCGGAGCTCGCTTTAGAGCCAGAAGCAGAAGGTGCCTCGTAGTCGGACGCATACGCTCCTTTGTACTTCTCCAACAGCTCCTCCATGCTCATGTCACCTGGAAGAAGAGCGGAGACGTGTCAGGAAGCAGGTCACAGCTTGAAATCGGGGAAAACTTTATTCACACGTTCACAACAAACGTCAAAAGTTTTGTAAATAAAACTATTACTTCCTAAAAATGTACCAATAGAAGATTTTTGTCATTTATGTACGTCATTCCCACAATCCGAAAGAGAGATGGGTGTTTACCAAGAAAATCACAACAAAGCCAGAGTTGGAGAGAAGTCACTTAAATGGGAAATATGTTTTCACTGATTTCCCCAGAAAGCCGTCTGGAAAAGCTGGCCATGCAAACTAGAGGCCTGTGCCTTAAAACCAGTTATATAGTGCTCATTTCTTCAATGGTTGACCATCCGATCACTTCAGAGACATTGTTTCTCGTGTGTGGACGTGAGGAGAAGGTTGAGGGGCAGTGGCCAGAGCAGGAGGCTGCAGCTAGTCTATCAGAGGAAATGATCACTGGCCCCCATCATGTTTGCTACTGGTTTACCCAACAAAGTTAACATTGAAGATGTTGTCAGAGCCTCTCGGGCAGGTTAGAAAACTTATGGTAGTCTCTAATAATTAGAGATAAAATCTGCTTTGATGTAAGTGTTTTTGCTGGACTTAAAAAATATTCTGCATTCAATGAGAAAAGCCTTCCAACTGCCTTTTACAAGCACGAATAAATTATGAAAAGGCAACTCTACAAAATAAAAGAATGAAAAATTTATTCTAATAAATAAAAATGAACAAAAAGAAACCCTCCATTAAAATCCAGAAAAAATTACGCTTCATGCACACACCCTCTTTGGCCAAGTCATCGAGTTCCTCTTTGTGATCAACATTTCCTTCTACTTTCTCCTGGGCTGCTATGGTGTCCTCCTCATCTTCAGCTGGAAACAGGAAGTGGAACAAAACCAGGAAATAACTAATTAAGAGTGCAGGAAAAAGTTCTTATTCAATGAGCATTAAAAGACAGTATTAGTACATTATTTCTGAGGGTAACAACATGTAGGAAAAGTTTCCGCTTTTTAAAATAATCTTACCGTCTTCATCATTGGCAGTGAATTCCCGATCTTCTTCCTCCTCCACCGATGAAGAAGATTCATGAGAGCATTCTTCGTCTGAGTCCTGCATAATTCAGTGAGTCAGAGCTTACATAAGAACACTGTGGTCAGTAACAAACACTCACATCAACTACAGCATTAGTGATTTTCCTCTGATTTAATGTGTAAATAACCTGCAAAAAGGATTAAAAAAGGATCACTCTGCATTTCCCAAAGTGGGAGAGTCGATCCCAGCAATCAGCAGGCGAGCAGCAGGTACACTCTGGACAGGTCACCAGTCCATCACAGAGACACACACTCATGCTCACTGCTCGGAGCAATTTAAAGCAGGGGTGGGGAAACCCTTGTTCTCGAGAGCCAGAACCCTGCAGTTTTCCCATGTATCCCTGGTCCAGGACACCTGATTCAGATCAAATTAAAAGGTTCCACAGCCCCTGATTTAGAGTGATCAATCAACCTAGCGCGCATGTCTTTGGACAGTTTAAGGAAGCCGGAGTACCTGAACAGAACCCATGCAAACACGCGGAGAACATGCAAACTCCACACAGAAAGCCCACTGTTCCAACTGCC
Organism: Pseudomugil gertrudae; assembly: GCA_037177535.1. Classification (NCBI taxonomy): domain Eukaryota; kingdom Metazoa; phylum Chordata; class Actinopteri; order Atheriniformes; family Pseudomugilidae; genus Pseudomugil; species Pseudomugil gertrudae. Next base: position 2,011,276 of record JBAMHV010000023.1, read on the forward strand.
CCCCAGCTGAGGCTCAAACCAGCAACCTTCCTGCTGTAAGGCCACAGTGCTAACCACCGATTCACCGTGCAGCCTGTATTTTGAGCTGTAACAAGTTTGGAAAACTAAACAAAAATTACATTGAGATGCACAAATGTAATTTATTTAAAAGCTCAACAACTTACTGGCGATTGGAAAGGGGTCTAATTTAGTTTTTTAGTTTTAGTTTAACAATCCTGCTTATATGTACTAATGTTGTGGCAAAGTATGCATTATCAATCACTGTAATAAATCAAAAGGTGTTTCCATGATTAACAGCTGGCAAACATCTACTGGAAATTCACCTCAACTCATTATAAGCTTCGTTTCAACATCAGCTTGTAAGTGTGTGGAACTACCTGTGGAGGTGGCAGTTTAAGGGTACTTAGCAGCTGGTCGAGGGGCAGCATGCCTTCTTCCTTCAGCAATTCAATTTCCCTCTGATGGCTCTCTGCATCATTGCCCTCCTGCTGCTCCTCCACCTCGATGGTCTCCTCATCATCCTCCTCTTCACACGGAGGCTCGAAGTCTCTGTCTACATGAAGACAAGAGGTTTTAATGCCTACAGGAAGGAGCTCACACAAAGGCGACTCCTTCGAGCCGGCTAGTTTCAGCTTTAACCGAGGAAAGCTTTGTAAGGTGTTAAATCAACTTTTTCTGTGATTTTAAAGCCACTGATGGGATTTAGATACAATAATACTTTCTGCTTGCATGTAAAGTTACACTGCAGTGCTGAATTAACAATCACTGCAGTCATACAAAACAAAAGTCTATAAATATACATAAAAATATCAGCAAAAAAATATAAAATGCATAAAAAATAACTGCACACCCCTGAAAATCTATTAGGAATAAATGAATGTTTATATTTATTATTCCTCTGTTTAATAGCTAAGCAGGCCTTGTTGCACTTGCACCATGGAACCGTATCAGATAATAAAATGATGGTGAGACGAGGCCACTGATGGAAAGGAAAGACCGACTGCCAAGTCTACTCTTACTGAGCGAGCAAGCTTTTAAAGTTAATTCACAGTTGGCCTCCAAGCTCAAGCAATCAAATGCCACCGCTAACGTGTGCAGCAGGCTAGTCTGACAGGCTTGACGGGTCTCGGGCCTTGATGGTTGTCACAAAGCATGGTTACAGCTCTGTGGAGTCACTGCGTCAGACTTTACCATCAACACTAAGTGCATCTCAGCTTCATCACTCTAAGTTGCAGTGACCTTGGTAAAAAAAAAAAAAACCTTTACATTTCTATGAACATTTATCTTTGTGGATGCTTAAGAAGACTGAGTTCTTCCTGTGTTGCTATGACAACATCCCAACCTGATCGTTGCACCAGCTGAGAGAGTTCTTTCACATTTAGACAGGAGGCTCAATTAATTAGAGGCAGCTTTTATTTAAAGAAAAACTTCTCACCATCATCATCAACAGGAGGTGGCAGGGATTTTTGTGGAGACGCTGCGGTCTCCGGCGGCCTGCTGGGTGCCAGAGATTTGCTGAGGAGGTCCGAGTATTTCTCTGTCTGGCCAACAATGAAGTCCAGCTGCAGATCCAAAGCTTTCTTCCTCTTCTCCTCCAGTCTGGACTGCTGTTTGTACTGCACCACCTGCACACAGAAACAGACTAAATTAATTCAACTAAATAAATTAAAAAAAAAAAACAGGATAAAACAAAAATTTAAAATAAAAAAATAAAATAATTAAAAAAACTAAACAGAATAAAATATTAAATTAAAAAAAATGCATCATGTCTAGAACACACATTTAAAGGCTTATTTCTCACACACACACACACAGCATAAAATTTCATGTATACACCACCTAATTTTAAGTGTGTTAGACTAGAAAATACTAGTAATTTTAATTAAATATTTCTAATATAGAAATATATTTAACATTTTCATAGAATAGAAAATATAAATAAATTAAATAAAAAGTTAAATAATATTACATTAGAGAGCCCCTCTGTACATGTCTGTAGAAGTGTGAGAAAACGTTCATGCATCAGAGGCTTAAACGTGAAATCACGTGTTATTTCACACCTTCTCAACACTGCTCCAGAACGCTCGGACCTCCTTTGCAATAGACGATGCGACTCTTCTGATCTTAGCGTGCTCGTCTCGTTTGGCTTTTTCTTCTTTTTGCCTCAGCTCCTCGTGGTGTCGCATCACCATTCGTACCACCTGAGAACAGAAACACAGTTAAAATAATTTCCTCTGGTTTATAGTACCAACACGTGTACATCGTCATAATATTTAAATGAATATGACAGGTGTGTGAGGTCGTACTTTTCGAGCCACTCCTCTCTTCCACCTCCTCTCCTGAGCAAAGTCGGCTGAAAGCCACTGCATCTCCTCACACAGGTAATCCCAGTGAACCTTCGGTCGCGGCGGCTCCGTCAGACGGGTGAGACGTTTCATTGACCAGAAACCCTCCCGCTTCAGAGACTGGGTTCGATGCTCAATGTCCGCTTCCTACAGGGACAAAAACAGACTGAAGTGCATGTCTAAAAATATGACCTGAGAATCAATACATAACATCAGTTAAAAGGCCATTGCACCAAAAAGTCATTTAACCAGCAAATTGTGTTTGGATGAGTTTAATTACGTTACAGCCATCTTGTCAGAATAAAAGGTAGGGTACATAAAATACCTTCCAAACCAACAGACTGACCAACACATGCTGCAACATATTATCGGGGAAAATGTTTTTAAAAACCTGTTACAGTACAAAATGGGATAATAGTTTAAAACGCTGCTCCCAACATGTGTTCTCTGTGACCAGATCAGATAAAACCAGATAAAATCTTTTTAATTAAATTACAATAACATAAAATTAGCAATCCGAGTGCTCTATTCAGCTACTTATAAACCGGCTCCATGTGTGGAGCACAGCTGTATGAGAAACATATGATAACGTACCGATGAGCTGCTGGAGATGATCGGGTTAAAAAGATTCAGATTGGCTTTGCTGTCATTGCAATGAACAGGTAAAAGTCTCAAAACCAGTGTGAGTAAAGCTCATCAGTGAAGACTGAGATCATGAGATCATCCATCTTTACATCTTAAACTGAAACATAACCGATCCCGTGACACAACGTGATCAGGAAACGTGTAAATGTATTTGTGATGGAACAGAAACAGTAGACCTGCTGATGACCTGATGGTTGCTCAGCTGACTTTAGGAAGTAGCTGCACATGTATATTCAAACAGAGCAGGTAGATCTGTGGTCAGTCACAGAGGAACAGATCTTACTGTCCGGTGTGCCGTCTATCTGCATTTTGGTGAGGTTTAATAATCAGCTGTGCTTTCACACACGACCAGCAATGATTTTTAAGTAAAACTTCTGGATTATAAAGAAGAACTGAAGTAAAATAAACCAAAAAGTTACATTTAATCAGTGTGGGATTAAAAAAAACAACCATCAGTTACACAAACTGGTTTTCTTTTCGACCAGTTGCTTGTTACGGTGTTATTTTCTTCCAGTTTGAAGTTACTGTTTTGTTGTAGTGCCTTTTTAAGAGTTACCTACCAACATTTCTGAATACATAACGGTTTCAGTACGAGCATGAAAGTGTTTATAACACATCAAACATGTCTAAACATTGGTGGCTCTGTTTCACACGTTTCAAACATTACAAAGCTCACTCACGTGTTTCGCCAGCTCTGCCATGTCAGCGCGACGCTCTCCACGGGGCCGATGAGAGGAGCCCAGGTCGGGTGGGGAAGAGGAGGAACAGTACGCCACAGATGAAGGTGAAACAAACTTCCCATGAGGACCTCTAAGAAGTGAGGACTTCTCCCGTCGTGGTGTGGACCAATCAGAGGCCGAAGGACTGAGAAATGAGGTGGAGGGTGAGGCAGGAGATGAATTCGCAGAGACTCTGTCTGCAATCCACTGGCGCACCTGGGAACGGACAAACAAGGATAAATCCATAAAGATTAAACCCCACATGCATGAATATAGTTAAAGCAAGAGTTTCATGTTGAATATTCTCCTGTCATACATGAAGTCTGTAAGTTAAAGTCTCTCCCACAGTTAGCAGTGACAGTGCCTAACTAGGATGTGCCCGTGAACGTGAGCCTGTCTGGACAACAACCCGACTTACCTTTAGGAACAATGCCTGTCTGTCTGTCCTGCTCTGTCCATGCTGGAAAAACACACATGGCTTAGCATGCGGCCAACTCAAAAAAGGAATAAATCATATTCACATGAGTTTTTTTTAAAGATGAACCACATGCAGAATGTCCTGCGACCCTTTATTCCCAACCAGGAATCTCCAGCAGAAAGCCTCCCTGCTGTAAAACCTTCAGGTTAACAGGAACTGGGCTAAAAACCAGAGCATCCTGGACTTTTTCCCGAAGAGGGGCATCTGTGACATATTGCTCATCACCACATCCTGTTTACAACCAGCTAAGAAACAAACAGCCTGAACCTCAAAAGGCTACTTTAGGAAAATGGATAAAAGTAAAATTAACTTATAGTTTGACTCAAAAGCAACACTTTGTTCCTCTGGATCTCAGCGCTGGACTGCAGGGTTCCCCTACTTCTGCCTCGTATCCATTTACCTCATCCTGCATCATTTTCAGTCTTTGATCAAACAAGTTTTAACTGAAAGTACCTTATGCGATGAGCTGGAACTGGTCATCTCATGTTTGTCGGCATCAGGCTCGTCATCACTGTCTTCCTCGGGACTGCTGACCTGTCCCGAAGTGGCCTCGTGAACCTCGGTTTCTTCCAACGCTTCATCCTGCTCCATGTCCTCGCTTTCTTCCTCCTCGTAATCGGGGTTGCTCATCGGATCATTGATGCTGGCGGACTCCATATCCTCCGACATGTCGAGAGCGTGAGGTGTAGCGGGTCGGGTGGGTGTGGCGGTATTCGGCGAAGCGGGCTCTGCTTCGGTTGTTGCCGTTTTGGTGAAGGTTAAGGCCTCTGATTTGCTTGTTGAAGCTGTGGGGATGACACACGCAGTCTGCTCCAGCTTAAGAGAAGTGATGCTGCTCAGAACAGGGGGCTGAACTTTGACAGGAGATGCTGCTGCTGATGTTTTACTGATCGAGTACTCCGCCTGATCTTTCTGGTTGCTTACAGACGCGGTTCGGGGAAGGCACTCCTTAGATGCTGCATCTGACCAGGAGCTGTGAGCATTGCTTAATGTGTCATCCACATTCTGTTGCTTGGACGCTTCAGGATGCTTAAGGATAGGAATTTCTTCTGGTTTCAGAAGCAGCAGCTTTGGATTGATGACGCCAGAGGAAACAGTGGAGCAGAATGTCTTTAGTTTAGTTTCTGTGGGCGCAGCAACGTTCTGAATACTCTGTGATGGAGTCGACGCAGACGTTTCACACGCCTCAGGCTTTGTGGCACTCACAACAGGGAATCCTGGAGTCTGACTGGGAGGGGGCTGGTTTCCTACGCAAGAAACGTGTACTGAAACGGCAGCAGGCGGTTGGATCCCCATATCCTCGCCAGTAACCAGCGGGGATACAAGAGACGATGACCCAGCTGTTGCTTCTGCTTCCTGTTTTGGAGAAACAGCTTCGCTCACCTCTGATAAGCGCTCTGCACTGGCTCGTGGTGGTGTCTCCACTTGTGTATTGTTCTCCGTTTGCTCAACACTGAAAGAGTTCGATGTAACAGCGGCTACTTGAACTAAACAAACCTCGCTCGAGTTCGTTATTTCAACAGATTGGTTCGAATCGAATACTAAATGCGGCCCGACTGCAGCCACTCTGGCATTTTGCATGGACAGATCATCATTAGATGAAGGCAAGGGCTGCTGGGAAATGATGATGGTGTCAGTTTCATTAACTGTGCGGATAGATGGTTGGAGGTCCTCTTTGACGGTGTACCCGTCAGCGTTTTCCAGTAACGCATTGAACAAGTTTACCTCGTATCCTGGAGAGTGAGGCATCTGTGCGCTGCTGCTGGCACAAACCGTCTCCTCGGCGACCTCCTCCACCAGGCCACAGAACTCGTAAACTTCCACAGGCTGCGAGTCGAGATCCATCCCTTCCTCAGCGCTTTCTTCATATAACTTTGGTTCTCCAGCAGCGAGTTCGTTAACAATAGCAGCTTGGCAGACGCTACCGTCTTCTCTTTGTAGGAGGTAACTCTGATTTAGGTGCATGTTCGTCCAGTCTCCGCTGATATGAGCCTCCTCTCTGACGACCACGATTTCTCGGGCATCGTCAGAGTGCAGAATTTCAGCAATCAGCGACGTCTCTGTCGCGGGGACTTGATCGGAGGTATGAGACGTCTCTGCTTTAATAACCTCTCCTGCCTGCAGTGAGACGACTAGGCCTGTGTCATACAGAGGGGTCCCTGTAGCGGGTTTTGGAGAGTTCTCCTCTAATGAAGAAGTGTCTGGCAGCATTGTGAAGACAGACGAAGAGGTGGTGGAGTCAGTTTGTTCTTCCCTTGTGTTACTGTCCGACTGCTCTGATTTAAAGGGACTGCAGATGGACGACGAGTTTTCTTTTCCGGAAGAAGAGTATAATCCAGAGGGTGCTTCTCTAGCCTTTGAGGCTTCAAGTATTTTCGCAGATTGGGGTTGAGAAGTGACGACGAGCGCCTTAACCTGTCTGAATGCCTCCACTGCATCCACAGAATTAGCTTTTTGTATTTGTCCCGCATCATTTGAGGCCTCTGTGACAGTTTTAAGTTGCATTTCTGTAATCTCTGTATTATCCGATGAGGAAAGAGGGAGTGTCGAGTCCTGGTGACTTTCTGCTGGCTCTGCAGCACCTGATGGGAGTTTATGACTGCCTTGACTTGAATGGGCAAGTGGATCCCTGTCAGACTGCTCTGTAACCCTGTTTTCTTTAGAGCCTGGAACTTTAAAAGTGACGTTAGCTTGGGAAAGAGCAGGAGATGATATTGTGAAACAGATTTGAGATTGTGGGAGAACACTTCCACCTGTGTGCTGTTTTCCACCAAGTTCCATTTTTGTTCCAGTTCCTGGTTTATAATCCAAGATGATGGACTGTTCCTCTTTTGTCCCTGCAACAACAAGTCCAGCCCTTTCTGCAGATTGTGGAGTCTGGTTTGTTTGACTATTAGAGTGGCTTTTCTTTTCAATAGTTTGTGACCCGTATTGAAGTTCTTGCACTGTGCTGTCGATCTGTGAGGTGAGGGTGGGGTTTGAAAGCTTTTGCATCTCAGCAGAGGAGCTGCAGTCCTCAGAGAGGGACGCTGGTAATCTCGCAACTCCAGCAATGCGCTCCTCAACAACAACTTCTTGTGGAAGGACATCCTTGAAGTTGCTCGGGAGAGCCTCGGGCAAGGTGGTTGGTGGTTGGGGGCTCTCCATGCCGGGGACTGCAGAGTCGTTCCGGGCGGGCAATCGCACAGCCGACGGGGTTGTGAATGGAGGGACTGGGCGGGGGGCAGCTGCGACCGGCTGCGGGGCATGCCGAGGTGACTCCCCAGCCACATTCTGTGCAGCCTGGGGGTTGCCACCCAGCACATCCACAGCCGGAGAGGCGTGCTGCCACACCGCCTCCTCCCCAGAGTTTCCTTCCTCTGTGCTGCTCCGACTACACACTGCACCTGGAGGTGACACAGGAAGTTAACAACGGGTCTGGATGAAGTAGGTCAAGTGGAGAAAAACTGAAAATGAATAAACAAAGATGGGAAGTCATTTAATTCAATCGAAGGGCATTGCACCCTCATCCTTACCAGCTGGCTGGCTCGTTTGGACAATTTTAAACACATGCACATCATCTTTAAAATAATAGATATTATCTTGGGGGGGCTTCTATACGAAACCATCCACAATACACAACCCAGCCCAGGTCCCTGTCATAAACACAGATAGTGTCCAGCTAACGTCATGTTTATGTGTACTAATATTGCTTTGGATGCAGAGCAACAACGTTATCTATATTTGATAAATAAAATGATCGACTTTGCTAAATATTATAAACCTTGATTTTCTTTTGCATCACAATCATTTCCCCTCTCACTACTAAAGTGCCTTGCTCTCCATTTAATAACTACAACTCTTCACATTTTGCCGCTCTTGTAGTGATAAGGAGTGAAAACTTACTATTGAAATATTTACATAAGAGGGAGCGTGCATGCTAAAATCACTCCATTAACTCCATTCCTTCTAAATATATATTCAAACATTTTTATTTTAATTCTCATGTTTTTTTTATGTTTTAAACTGATTTTAATTATGATGTTTTTCTTTATTTTAATGGTTTTGTAAGGTGACCTTAGGTCCTGAAAGGCGCCTCGAAATAAAATGTATTATTATTATTATCAGTACAAAAACAGTCATTACAAACAATCTTTATGTGCTCTGATCAAAATACAACCATTTCTAAGGAACGCTTTACATGTACACCCCATCTTCTCTCCATTCCACTAAAAAGGTGCCACTCTGGGCTATTTCCAGTACAATCTGTTGCATTGTAGTGTGTGAAACTGGGGACTATGTCTGGACCTGATTCTGCAAACATTTTCAGAGTTCTTCTGAGAAACGCCTCATATTATCCTATTTTTTTTTTTACTGAAAACGATAGCTGATCGAATCCCGACTTCATGTTCAAACACGCCATTATTTTACAGTTTGATCTAACTGGATACATCTGCCGGTGGAGTGTTGACCAATACTAAATACTCATACCAGCTATTTATGTGCAAATCACTTATATTTAACACAGGGTACTCCCTCCCACTATCCAAACACATGCATGTTAGGTTACATGATAACTAAAGTGACCTAGCAGTATATAAAAATCCTACCCAGTTCGGAGGAATAATTTCTTCCACCTGTCATAGTCTACTAGGTTTAGATTTTTATATTGATTTCCAAACAATGGGCAGGACAAGTAAATTCAACAACGTTTGTTGTTGATGTTACTTATCATAAGTTCACCATCCATTTATCTTATTGAGGCATTTTAGTAGCACTTTCAGCTCGGCTTGCATGGTGCTTTCTATATAATAAAGTGTATATAAAATACAAGTTATACTACTACTACTTTTATAATGAATTCCAGCCTAAATTTTACTTTGGAAACCAGATAGCACATTACTACTGTGTACCACTTCTTACCTGTCTGTGGTGTGAGACACAGATCTTCTGTGCTTTCTACTTCCAGGATGAAGAAATTAGGATCCCTTCCACATATTCTGGGGAAGTGAAAATGAGAAACAGATGAGGATTTAACTATTGAAATCAAATAAGCAGTTTCATACCACATCTAAAACTAAATACACAAGCAATGGTGTTTCCCAAATAGCAAAACTATGAGCTTATAGCTTAGTTTAGGTGGGTTTCACAGGCACAGCTCAGTCAGCTTTATGAGACATGCAACTGTTAAATAAAAACACTGTACTGGACCTAGTAATACATCACCTCATGTAGCAACACTGCTACTGCTTTTAGCAAGGGTTAGTCAACTACTGCTTTAGCTATGTGGCTGTGTTTGAATGGATAGTCTTGCAGCAGTAATAAAGAAAAACAAGTCAGTGGAGCAGCTCGAAACGAGCAGCTCCAGCTTGCATTTGCTGCAGTCGCCCACAGGAAGATGTTAGGAATTCTGCAGCACGCGCTCACTGTCTTAAAAAGCCGGTGGTCGAACGCGCGCCAGGCCTCAAGTCATTCAATCCATGTCCTTATAAATGTATTTCTCTCTGGCTGGTTGCATCCACATGGACTTCCAAGATATTTTTCCACGTTAATATATACATTCTTTATTTAGTGGATGTGTGCGCATCGGTTGTGCAGACTATGTCAAACATAAATCGAATTTTCTTTCCCCATCTTAAAAGTGGTGATGATACGACAATCTCAACCGTATTAATCATCATTTTAAAGGGTATTTTTAAAATCTGTTAAGCGGTTAACGCCTAACGCTGCCGGTTTGGCTAGTGTGGTTAGCTAGCTAGCGTTAGCCTCTATAACAACACTGGTTGTGTGGCACGAAAGGGAAAGCCTGCTGCTAACTAGCAAGCTAGAAGTTAGTAGGGTGCGATCGTTTGATGCGCAGGCGCCCCATCCCTCCGGCTGTTATGTAATGCTTTGGCTTCAAAGCTACCCTTTCATACAGACCGATTTGCTAAATTTCTAAAGAGTTCGGCAAAAACGGCTTTAAAAAAGTCACATTAAAACCCGCTTCTGCTTGTACTACAGAAGGGGACAATCGCTAGTGACGTCACTGCGTGGGGTCAAATCTCTTTAGAAATTTTATTTGTTAAAATAATTCAGTCTCGGGCCCTTAAAACCGTCTCTTTATACACTATCATGAGAATTAGTTTAAAATAATGTTGTAAAGTTTTATAATTTTTTTTACAATTATTATAAGGGGGAATTAAGGGGGAACACACCATCTCATGGCCGAATCTTTAAAGGCAACGTTACGGAAATGACCGTAAAGTTAGGATTTATTTATTTAAGCATTGCAATTCTGCGAATTTTTTTACATTCATACTTCACAACCTGTGATGTATTTCGTCAACCTGTCTTGGTTCATTGTATTGTCACCTGTCCTGGAAGGCAAGCTGAATAAAATATACTTCCAACTTACATGCAGCCTGATTGCGCCCTTTCGTCGGTCTGAGTCCTCCTCAAGTCCCCCTATTACTTCCTCCTTGCCCCCCTCCCTCTCAAGGCCGCCATCTTAAGTTCCCACCTACCTGAATTTTCCGACCGATTTTCTTTTACTAAATTCTCGTTGAAGGAGTCGTCATCCACGTAAGATCGTACTCAATCTGTAATGCCAGTGGTCCAAACTGTCTCCCGGTACCCAACGAGGTACCACTAGGTCTGTGGGAAGAAGTTAAAATACGGACCGGGAGAGACTGGGTTTCGGCGCAGAATGTAGCGGTCGCGGGGAGGAGACTTTACGCAGCGAAATGGTGGAGAAGCGCTGCTGCTGACTAAAGTACAGAACACAGTGAAGTCTCGCGAGATTACGTCGTCAAGCGCGCCACTTAAAATGTAAACCGATGAATTTTAATAACCGGCGTTTTAGTGTTTGGTTTAAAAATGTAATCTTTCATTTACTTGCGAAACAATTTAATTGCTGTTAATTACACCGGCTGGGGGAAAAAACCCGAAAGTGACTATGCGAGTTAACAGAAGCAGCTTAGTTCTCGTAGTCTTTTTTTTTTCCCCTGGAAATTTGTTTTTTTTATCCCGAAAAATAGTCCGATGTGGTTTGATGATGCCAATTTTGATCTGCTACACTAAAAAAGGGGAAAAACAGCAGTGCACTTTCCATATGGGATTTCACATAACACTTCCCAATTTCCTTATAGATTTAATTTTAATAAAATTATTGGCGACCTATATGCCAGTGTTTATATGTAGCTCAGTTTAATATGCAAATTAATATGTAATTTTAACCAAACGTTTAAGAGAAACATGCACAAATCTTTTAAGCTACAATATTCAGATATATTACCCGTTTTTTTTTAATTATTTGATATTTTCACTCCAAATTCTTCAAAGATTCAGAACAAAAGACTCACACAACAAAGTAAACAACAATTCATTTAATAATTATTCTTTGTTGTCTCTAGGGGAGGGTTTGAAAGGTATAAAATGGTCATAATAAAATAACTGACCCAGTCTTTTCCCTCTCAGAATACCCACTAATTGCCTTTTGACACAGTCCTTATAATTTTTTCCGGTTCTTCAACAGATGTCTCGCTTATCCTTGTATATAACTTATTTTTGTTGATGAAACAACTCGACAGTTCAATGTACAAGGCTCCCGTAGTCCCAACAGATAGCACAGAACCAGTGACACACAGGCAAACCTCGCTCTAGTCGTAGATCGGTTCCTTAAAAGAGGCCGGAGGTTGCAATGGATGCGGCTTGGAGCTCACGAGCTTTTACAAAGTTTTCTGTGAAACAAGCCTTTTGCATTACTTGAGACATTACTACCTGGGGGGAAGAGAGTGCTGGTTGATACCCGAAACAATGACAAATAACATAACAGTGAATATATTTATTATTATAGAAGATAATTAATGTTAAGAATAATAATTACAAAGGCAATTTCTCTAGACTACCATAACCTGGTCCTGCTCATATAGTCAAGAGGAGACTGGGAAACAGTTACAGGAAGCTCTAAAATACTGTGTTCACTCACACAGTGTAAAACAGTTTATTTCACCATTCACTCATAGAAAACAAAAAATGAGCCAAACAAGGTTGAATCTCATTAACAGTTGAGGGTTTGGAGTTAAATATTTGGGTCTAGCAGGAAACTGAGGTACGACGCTTACCGATCTTAATTAAATGATCTTATAAGTAATCTTATGCAATAACAGACAAAAAAAAGAGAGAGAAAGCACCACTTGTCCGATGTATTTCTAAAACCTTCATCCACATTACCCAACTGATGTCGACAAGGGCATTAAAATATACCGCAGGTCAACCAGGATGAAACCCGGAGATGTCTTCAACGCGTTTATCCCCCCCGCAAGTCATTTCCAGTCCACCCAAGTGCTCGTGTAAAAAGCATGGATCGTAATTCACCTGATAAATGAAAAAGCTGTCCTCTGCCTCTTCTTACAGCCTTCAAAGTGAGCACTGTAATAACCAACAGCCATTATAAAATAAAAATAAATCATTAAGGATGCACATAAACCATGTACCTTTAAATTGCACTGATAGAACCATTGGGCATGTTCTGAGTCATCACCTCCAGCCAGTCACATTACTTTTTGTTTTTTTTCCCCATTTTTTATTTTTATTTGCGTGAAGACTGGAGCTGGTTTGGTTGTGTATCTGGGAAGGCAGGGTTTTAGTAGTCTGCAAGAGGAAAAAGGGGCAGGTTGAGAGCAGCACAGTGATCCTGACATTTCCCTTAATCTCCTCCAGTGGTGTCCCTGTACTATCTGGACTCGCCATCTTTGTGGGCGCTGTACAATGCCAGTTCACCTGGCCCTCCGAGTCTTGAACCGCGGGGCGGCGTGGACGACCGACTGGTGATGGACGGAATGAGCGGAGGCGGTGCCCCCACCGACAGAGCTCCCACTAAGCCTGCAGTGGTCTTTGCAAGGATCCCGTTGGGCAAGTGGTGTGGGTTGATAGGACCCAGACGTGAGTAGAGGCCTGCGTGGTGTGGGGAAGCAGTGGCTCCTGTAGAGAGGGGGTGGGAGAGAAGGCCAGGGTGGAGCTGCTCCAGGTGAGCGGCAGTAGCAGCATGAGAGGGGCTTGAAAGGTGAGCGCCAGGCGGGAGGTGTGGGTGCATCCCAAAGTAACGAACCCGTTCAAAGTCTTCCCTCAAAATTTGGGCTCGCTGCTCCTCATCCATCAACCCGCCACCAGGGGGCCCCAGCTGAGGAGGGCGGTCAAAGTGATGCGGCATTAGGCCAAACTCTGGGCGAACAGCAGAGGCAGCAGAGGTAGAAGTCGGAGGCTGTTGAGGGGCGGCGGCGGCTGCTGCAGCGACGGCGGCAGCCCTTTCCGCCTCTAGAAACCGCTGTTGTTGGAGCAGCCGGGCCAGATGTGGATCAGATCGCAGGGCTAGGTGGGGATCTGACCGAAGTGCCAAAGCCTCTCTACGATGATGATGATGCTGTTGATGAGCCGCCAGCTCTCTCCAGGGGTCCCAGGTGAAGCTATGTGGACCCTGTGGTGGCCCCTGGTGAGGACCATGGGGAAAGCGTTCTCCAGGTGGACCCACTACCAGCCCTGCAGCACCCGCTGTACTCCCCAGGTATGCCTCTATGGCTCTTGAACGTTCCAGCAGAGAGAGATGTTGGTGGGAAGGAGGGTTTGGGGTCGGTGGTGGTAGTGAAACAATAGGAGTCGGAGTCAGCGATAAAGAGGAAGAGGAAGGGGTACCAGAGCTGTGGTGGTGCGGATGGCTGTTGGGACGGTCGAAGCTGTGGCTGGGTGGTGGAGGAGGAAGAGTGATGGGTATGTGCTCTGGCTCCTCTTTCCGCTCCTCTTTGACTTTAACCGGCGGTAGAAGCAGCGAAGCTTTGGAAACGGGTGTTGTGGTGCGGTCAGACTTCTTGGCCTGAGACAAAGATGAAACAGAGGAAGAAGCTGCGGAAGAAGCAGGGAGGCTATTTTCTCTTTGGGAGTGCGAGGGCTCATTGTGGTGGCCGTGTGCTGTCTGGGCCTGCGAGCGGGGGTAAAGGTCCAAAGGAGATGGGACAGAGCGGTTGGAGGGTGGGGGGGTAGTGAGTACAGAAGATGAGGAGGACCGTGGTCTGTCTCTGTCTGCTACTAATGACGAAGAGCCAAGAGGAGGACCCCTTGAAGATAACGTTGGCACCGGCCTCTTGTCCCCATCTCTGTCTCTATTTAAGCTGCGGGTCAGATCCTCAATCGGCCCACCAAATGAGCTGCTGTGGCCATTTATGTGGGAGACCGGGGTGCTACTGCGGGGTTTGAAAGAAGCAGCAACAGGAGACATTCTCACAGGTGGTCGGCCATACAGCATATTGTCTCTGCAAGACAAAATGTTACAACAATCTTCAGACTGCGATGCATTTTAGTGCAAACATTCCTTTATACTCTTTGCAAACAGGTGACTCAGGTGACTGCATTACTTTCATCACTAAATAAAAAGTATAGACATTTACACATACCTGTCCTTTTCATCCTTGATGTGGGGCATGTCTCTTCTGTCTCCATCCTTTCCTCGGTCCCTCTCGTCCCTCTTGTCTGCTCCTTTAGCCCAGCTGGGGCCTGCAGGGAGCCCAGAAGGACCACCATGTAGACGGCTCCATGCATCATGATGGTTGGGGGTGGACAAGCCCCCAACCACACTGGGAGGTGGGTCTTTCGGGCCAAACATGGAGCCAGCTGCAGGAAAAAAAAAAAAAAGACATTTTATAGTTAGAACAGAAAACACTGTAGTAGTTCACATAAAATTTTAAACACAACATTAGGTGTTTTTTCTATTAGTTTTTGATACGATCATAGAAAACTTGGTCATAAAAAACAGCTTAAGTAAAATAATTCTAGTTTTAACAGTAAAAATACTCGTACAGCTCGAGTACAATTTTCTAAATCAAGTAAAAAACATCCAAAAGCTTTTTCCATGCTAAACTTCTTGCAACCCTTCAGGTGACATCGTTTAGCACTGGGTACTTTTACTAACTTGCCCAGCTTAGTCTGGTTGATCAAACACAACTAAACGATGGGACAACATCCCACCAGACCACGATTGTATCCCCAGTTTGGGATAAAAGTTTAAGGTAGGATTTCCCGGCGGACTCCTATGTGGACTGCATCCGCTCCCGGTGGCTACTGGAATTAATGCATACAACCTTGAACTCGTGTATCAATGACAAAATCCCGCACAGCCATTCACAGCATGTCTCTGTGACAGCTGAGCTGTAGCTGTGCTTTGGTTAGGATGAATGAAACTACTGATGAAGGCACGTCACATTTAAACATTCAGAGGGAAAATTTAGCTGCTGTTCTCTCAAATTTTTTGAGTCCTGCTGCAGGAAATGTTGGTACTTCACCTGTTAACGATTCAATTAGCCTTACAGCAGCAATGAATGATCTCTCTGCTTGTGCTCACCATAATCAAACAGCATGTGGCGCTCACACTAAACACATTCCTTTTGCCAGGCTCGTTTTTTGGGTTAAACTTAGAAAGAAACAGCAGGACTTTCTTTTCCAGCATCTTAAAAACAGATAATGTAATTACCACAGATAGATTTGTCATCTATGGTAAGATATTGACTGGCAGCAGAACTCCACACATTAGCTGCCCTATAGGATGTAAAGCCAGATGAAGTAAAGGTTCTGGTAAAGCTGCACATTTTCTTTAGATGCATCAGAACCCATCCCTGGTTCTTCTCACCGGTGCAGGCAGAAATGAACCCGCTTGGAGTAAGCTGCAGGGAAGGTTCACTAGTTTTTTGCTTTGTTTTGGAGGTTGTCACCTTCCCAGTTCCTGTTTTCAGTATTTCTGGGAAATTCACCACATACGTTTATAGAATGCTGCATAGTCGTATCTGAATTTAGATGTGTACTATTATTAGATGTGGATACATTTCACTGTAATATAGCATCTTCATTTTAACTGATCTGATTTGTTCTGATCCAACTGCAACATATGTAAAACATTATGTGTTAACTATTCAATTCAATTCAAATTTATTTATATAGCGCCACTTCATGACAGTGTCATCTCAGGGCGCTTCACATCTTATTTGAGCCAATTCATCAAATA
>JBAMHV010000023.1:2028788-2041080 GCA_037177535.1 Pseudomugil gertrudae
ATCAATGCCATACGTCAGAACAAGATCAAGAGTATGATGATGAGAATGAGTAGGTTTGTGGACATTTTGTGAAAAACTAATAGAATTTAATATAGAGTTGAAAGCAATATTTAAACTGTCATTTTTGTTATCAACATGAATGTTAAAATCACCCTGTACTACAGGAAAATACCATGCGTTTCATTTTAAATCATCCTTGAGCTGTTTTAACTGGTAAGAAATGAGGAAAGATGCAACTTATGAAGCCACAGACTTCATCCTCTCTCAGCAGAGAAATGCCAATGCCTGAAAACAGTGTTTACAAGGCCACATGCATGTCCTGGTTTCTGCAATTATCATCGCTGTCCATGTGACCATCAAGTGATTCCCCGTTAGTATGACTACTAAGCTTAGCAGCATGACATCACACGGCGATGTGTCGCTCCGTTTCTGTCATTCTACAGTAGGTTTAGGTTATGTAGGAGAGATCTGGTTGGATATAATAGAAGCACCTCCACTTCACACACACAAGATAGATAAATATATCTCATAAAAGAAGAGTGGAATTAAGAGATGTGGGTAAATATCTATTCCTCTTTAATCGGTCATGAGGACTATGATAACTTACAGCAGCAGTAGGATCTGTACTAGAGAAACAAAAATGGTTGAGCTAAACCACAAACACAATTTTGTAGCTGAAACTAAATTTAAGTCTTCAGTGGTCAGAGAGAGGAAATGTATTAAAGTGTTTTCAAAGCTACAGGAAATCTCCAGGCTCCTTTCCCCAGACAGATATCTTCTAGAAGTTTAATCCAAGTTTATCTAAACATCTGATTTTATTTGTGAGCTGGGCATTAGACAGGTTTACATAAAATAGCTCTATGGTCCACTACTGCTGCGTAGTGACACAAACTGCCTGCGCTGCATGTCTCATGAACATGTTGATTAGATTAAAAGCACCCAGCTTTCTGACTTTTCTCATTTAGTTCACTCCCCACTGCGCTGAAGGCTGTAACTATCCCAGTCAACCTCCAGTAACTACTTACACCGCCTGAGGTACGACACAGAAACAGAACAGCTGATGTTCTGGTAAAGTAATGACAGATTGATGCAGGCAGGGTAAAGACATGCATCTGATTTTACCACATCAGTCTTTTAGTTTAAATCCTCATGCACATCAGAAAGCATTTAGGCAGTTACGGGTGATTTTCTGCCACATTTCTGAGAGGAAGGATCACTTCATGGCCAGCGTACAGGAGATGAACGATTACAGAGACCAATTAGATAAAAGTTTAAAAGAGGGCAGCTTAGCTGGGAGCAATACGCAGAGAAATCTGTCAAAGATAGTAAAACTCAGCTTCACACATGGCTCTGTGCCAGCAAATACACCCAGTTCCAGTCCATTCTTTAATGTTTAATGCATCGGACACTGGACAGTACATCAGGGATTTATAATGGACGAGGTGAGCTTCTGCTGCAATTAAGTTGCTTTTTGTGTCACTTAATCCCAAATAAACGACATCTTAAAATATAAAAGTACGTCAAAACACCGAGTGCATCAGTCTGAAAGTGTGACTGCATCCCGTTCAGACTTGTGCCGAGCTGAGGTTTATAAATAAAACCATTTACTTGGTTTGACCTGAGTGCTTGCTCAGACATGAAACTGACGTCTCATAAGATTAACAGAAAGGAGTGCATGTCTCTGTGCAATGTTTTAATTTTGATAACCCTGGATCAATTACTCCCACTGTACTGGATCAGGTTTTACCATCTCTGCCATACCTTAAAGCTGCATGCCCCCATCTGAGCAGCCATTTTTATTGGGTTTTTTTTGTCTGAATGTCCTCTTTGCTTATGTAATTAGCACGTACAGACTATAAAGACAGATTTGATAAATGTGATCTTTATCGTTAGAACTGAAAAACTGACCCAGTGTTGGGCTGCCAAGTCCTCCAAAGGCACCAGAACCAAGGGCTCCCAGTGGAGTAAAGGGCGGGGATCTGCCATACGGATCTAAAGCACACAAACATCAGACACATTTTGTAGAAAAACACTTTCATGATAACAGAATTCTTCTTAATGTTACTTTAGTCATGTAAAATTTACCCGCTGCTTTAAATTTAATACTCAAAGTCAATCTCAGACAAAAATAATACACTTTAACCTTTTCTTACCCAAATGTGCAGTTGGTGGAAGGAAAGAGGAGTGTGGTGTTGATGGAGAGATAAAAGGCGCTGAGGACGGATTAACTGCACCTGAGGGAATAAAAGCAGTAAAAATACATCTCAAGTAAGCAAAGCAAGCAAACGTTTCACCTCATAAAAGCTGTGACTGAACAAGCAGTGAGAGCAGCCCAGCCTCTGGGATACAGGGGCGAGGGAAAAAAGCTGCATCATGATCAGTGACGAGTGTGAGACAGTTCGTAAAGGCAAAACATGAACGTTACACTGAAAGTGGACAAAACACAACAGCTTCGATACTGCTATGCAGGGCATGCACCTGTGGCTGAGAACAGACTGGGAGGTCTGGTCAAGTCGTGAGTCGGAGGCAAGGCTCCTCCCATGTGCCCCATTTGGCCCAGTCCGCCAGGTCCAGGAAAACGGGCCAGTAGATCACTACGGAAGTCTAGCTTGTGAGGGTCAGCCTGCATCAACTGAGAAATTTGTTAATATTCCAAACCAGATGTTTATATTTTAACTTTCCAAATCATCTCAAACCCTTACTTTAACTTTTTTCTGATGGCTGAGAATCATCCAGGCCACATATACATGCATAGCACACCACTTTCCTGGTTTCTGCAGAGTGAAATAGAAATAAACACATTTTTAAAAGCCATTTTAAATCATTTTTACTTCTTAATATTCACCTACAACTTTAAAGCCTTTGCACACAGAGTTAGGTGATCTTTATTTAGATCAGAAATATCTTGTCTGGCCTCAACACAAGGTTGGGGTTTTGCATCAGGAGATAAGGCTACGCACTATGGCCCAGCACAGGTGTGAGTATACAAACAGAGTTGAGAAAAAAAAGCAAGTAGAAATACAAGAAAAGAACAACCACATACATTACACGGTAATTTCTGGGTATGAAAAGTGTAACTGGGTGTGCAAGGGCAGAGAAAGGACTAGCAGCAGATTACAAGTGAAATTAGTGCAAAGAGTGAGTGAAGCAGTGAGACAGTAAAACAGGCTAAAAAGGCCTAAAAGGATTCAAAAACATCTGTTTTTGCTTACATTACTGATTTTCAACGATGTCCCAAATGGATCAGTTAGCTACAAGAAAAACAGAAGTGTAAAACCACTTTTAATCAGCATATCTCACTCTTTAAGAAGATAGTTTTGCACTCTTTAATGCCCATGTCGGTGTAGCAGCACGTCCTAGCCTGGACCGGCAACGCCTGGCAGCGTATTTACAGATCATACATTAGGTTAGGCATATCTTCCTTACCCTGGGGTCTTTGGGCTGCAGGTGGTGAGGCACAACTCCAAGTCGTGCCGTTAAGTCAGGACCCGTTCCCTGAGGGACAAGAGGCTGTCACACACACCACAACACATGAGCCACAACCTACTGATGTTACACTGTCTATCAATGCTATTTCTGTGTAACGTCGGGTTGTTAGAGGGTCAGTACTCTTTAGTAAATTACTCAATGTTTGCAAAATATCATTACACAACATGCTTAAACCTTTCAGTGTGAAAATGATTACACAAGCTACCGATAAGACAGGGTAGTGTGGGGTATCTCTGGCAAACCAAAGAAGTATTCTTCCTCACCTTTGGCTGAAATGCTCCTTGCAAAGAGCTGAAAGGCCCAGTGGGAGGAATCACAGGCTGAATATTCGGCACTGAGGGCGGTGGGTATTGAGGGAAGAACTGACACACAGACCAAAAGAAGTCATCGTTACTTTGTTATTTATACAAAAAATTTAATTTGTTCAAAATTCGCTAATTAAATCACACAATTTTGCTTATTTTTATATCCTCACAAGCTAAATAATCAGTCAAAATCACACGGGATACTTACAGGATGTCGGTAGAGCCCGTCCATTTTGCCCGGATACTTCTCGAACTGAAAAACAAAAGCATCGAGTAGATTAAAAACACCTGAAACACAACGTAGCCACACCAGAACAACAAGCACGACACGGGAGTGCCTCACCATCGGCGGCGCAGTAGCTGTGGGGTGCAGGAAGGGTGTGAAGTGTTGGTGCGTGTGCGTGTGTTGGTGCTGGTGGTTGTGCTGATGGAACTGGAACGCCAAAGGCGGGATGCTCGTCTGGTTCTGAGACGTCCGGCCGGATGAACCCGATGCAGAGCTGGATGCCGACGGACCTCCGGGAGTGGCGCGACCCGTTGCATTATTTTCAGCCCCTGGAACGCTCCGTCTGCCCTCGCGCTCTGGGAAAATGAAGAAGTGGGAGTTTAGGTTTTCAGGCAGCAATTCTCAAGTCAGCAGGGAAGTCTGTGTACGATTAAGAAAGTGAAATCATATAAAGTCTAACAGATTGGCTATTAGAAGACTCAATCAGATGAGGTAAAAGCTGAAAAATGAATAAAACACACTGGCTGGGTACTTCAAGTACAAGTCACTAGTGTAGCTTCTGCTTTATGCAAAGAATGCAACACTTGCTCTGCTAATACGATTAGATCTGACTTTATTAAAATACAACTTCCTCAAAACCCTAGACAGACCCAACAACCACTAGAGGAAGTCATTTTTTTCCTTTTCCGAACACACGAGTCATCATGTTGCAATGAAGAAACTGTGACGGCAGTAGCAAAGTAGCATTTCTCTTTCTTCTACCTGCCGCTGCTGAGTGGCCCGGAGCTTGAAGAAGAGGTGGAGGAGGAGGCAGACCAGGTGAAGATGTGAACAAAGCCCCGGCGCTGGCTCGGGAGGGGGGTCGAAGGGGTCCTGAGGATCCTGCGCCCCGACTATAGGGCAGAGACACACTGGTGGAGGGAGTTGGGGGGCGCATAGCAGATGAGGAAGACGCAGCAGAAGAAGTAGATGATGGCGGTTTGACTGGAGTGTTGCTTCTGAGGAGAAAGAAACACAAAAGTACAAAACGGGAACGTTTCCTAAACCGAACGAGCCAGAAAAGGTGGCGAGAAACGGACCTGTTGTTGACTTTGTAGATTGGGTGAGATTGTCCAGGCAACGTGAGGAAGGGCTTGGGTTTGGAAAGTGGCGGGCTGCCGTTGTGGCGGTTGCCGTTGATCGCGCCGGGTCGGGGCACGGCACCCGAGGCCGTGACCTCAGAACGGGAGGGGAGGCAGGGGAAGGGGACGGAAGAGGTAAAAGAAACGGAGTCTGGGAAGTGCGTCTCCAGGCTTTTCTCCTGACTTCGCTCCAAACCGGATACTCGCGGGGTCACCATTAACCGCGAACAGCGGGCCGGTAGAGGCGGGCAGCTTTTGCTCATGGGTGTGCCCAAGGTTGAAGGGGCTGGATCCACAACTGGGGAAGGAAAAAGGAGCATCAGTGAGCATGCGTACTGGATGAAGTGGGACATACTTCACAATCTATGATTAGTATCCGCCAAAATAATGAGTCGAGCTTTGATGGAAGGACTCTTCATGTCACAGAAGATCTCGTTGGACATCTTCTAAATCCACAAGGGCCTGCTAAAGTTTATTAACCTGTTCAGGTCTGGGAGGGTCGACCCTCACTAATGACGCCATGTCACTTTCGCTGTATGTACTGTAGACATGCAGAACAAAACCATCACTAACAGTGTTTCCATCCCACTCCCACGTTAATTTAAAGTTCATTTCGGATGACGGATATTCTGTACTGCACAGCTTTTATTTAACCGACATGGCACAGATATTTTCATTTCAGTTTCATGAAAAATGTCAGTAAAAGAGAATTGTGTGGTCGGTAACCACAAACCGACTTTCATTACATCAGAACTAGTTTGCAAAACCTGATTTTTTTTTCTTTTTCCTCACACTTACAATTTTTTTTAAAAAAAGTATTTGTATTGGTATTGTATTTGTTTGGGATTTCCCACCATTTCCAATAGAGTCCAATACTATACTACTATACAGTTTTAAACCATTTTAACCATAGCTATTATAACCTAACATGCATGTCTTGTAGGTGGGAGGAAGACTGAGAACCCAGAGAGAACCCACACACACATGGGAAAAACATGCAAACTGGACAACCCTCCCCAGCCTGGGCTCGAACCAGCGACCTTCTTGCTGTGAGGCCACAGCACCGACCACTAACCACAGCGCTAAACTGAGAGAAAACTTGATTTAAAAAGAGGGTTTTGGTAATATGGCTCCACTCCGGTTCTGAGCATGTGCGCAGCCTGCTTCTAGAAAAATGCTGTATCCCACTCATCAATAAAAGAGAGGATCTAAGCACACGACGTCCCTCCGTTGCTTCATGCGAGGCCTGATTCAGATGCGATGCAAGCATCCAGTCTTCACCGCGTGTTGCTGCTACTGTATTTTCTCACATCAAAACCCAGTTAAATCACCGATTAATCTCAGCTGTGCTGCATAAAATATGTAAGAAATTTACCCAGTTTTTGTGTTAGGATCTAAATACAAACTAATGAGGACCAGTTAACCAACACATGGCAACACGTGTATAAAGAAACATCCTTTTTCAAACCTTTTCTCGTGCTCACTGTGAACACCGGATCCATGTCATTGTCAGAGGCCTGTACAGGAAAACAAGAGATCCAGTTATTTATTTTACATTTAAAAAAAGGTAATAAACATCTCATCAGAGAACTATGTTATATAATAGAGTCAGGTTATTATCATTCCACAGTAATGTTTTAATCCACATCCTGATAACAAGATCCTGCTGAAGCTGTGATGGGTAATAAAACTATAGTTAATCATTACCTAAGAAAAATAACCATTTTAAAGCAATTAATACACACCTTATCACCTGTATCACTCTCAGTGTCACACTGAAAGAGCAGAGGAAAAAATGACACATTAATGGAGGTATTTATGTTTATGTCCTCATATGCTTCACACTTCCAGAAATAAACTTACAATGTAGCCAGTTTCCAAATGGGATCCCTGGAAAACACAAGCAGAGTGTGAGCTTCAGCCAGTAGCAACGAGGCGTCATTAGAAACGCATCATAACATAATACTTCCTTCATAACGTAGTGAAAAATCATAGCTGTGTGACGGCAAACCAGTTTTACTTGCTAAATTGGAATAGCAGGACGTACAAGTCATTAGCTTTACAGAGCTGTTTGATTAAGTATTATCTAACATGACGAGTGCCTGTGAAGCCAAGCAAACATTAAACCCCGCAGAGTCACTACGAGTGTACCTCTATCTTTCTTCTCTTATTGTTCTCCTTGTTCCAGTAGCTGCTGGAGAAACTGTGCGGCACTCCTTCCTCTGGCTCAGACAGCGGACCCCCGCCATTCTCCTCCGGCCCCCTCTTTCCCTTGTTTCTCCTACCCAGCACATCAGTCATCTGATAAGGAAAGAATCAGATTTGTAACATCTACAGATGATATGCATATGTATGGCTGAGGCTAGAGGCACATTAAATGCTGGTAAACGTCTCCACTTGATGGGCGATGTAATGGATTACAGCCTCTGTGTGTGTGTGTCCGTGTGCTCATTTACATGCATTTTAGACACTCTGCATTTTTTACATCCATCATATTAAAGTTTAACTACAGTTTATAGCTTGACAGACATTTATTCTGACTACTGTCAGAGAACATACGAGCACCAGAGAGGAATCAATTGCCCGATTTATGGCAGCTTGCTCGCTGGACTTTTCCCAATCGTAACACCAAAACAATTTACAATCGAATCAATACCACATTGAGCCGTATATGTACATTTCATACACTTTTCATGCTGTTTGACACCATCTCAAGCTCAGGTTCCCATCATCTGTCTTACTCCTGGAGGAAGGGTACCAACAGGTTCCTAAGACTGATGATAAAAAGTACCGTATGGGGTTCGTTTGTTTGTTTTATCCTGACGTTGTTTATGTACGACTATTTGTTTTCAGGGCAGCCACAAATTTATAATATAAAAACAAATCAAATGTGAGGTGGAGGAAGAAAAACTACCATTTCATTTGATCTATTTGCTTAACAGATGCAACCCATCTGCTGGTTGGGGGTGATTATGAGCTTCAAGTGTGTGTTTGGCTTTATAAAAAGATAAAATTATGTTGAAAACTAATCACAAAGATTAGTTTGTCTTCAACGCCTGAGAACAGCTACAGTGTGACGTCTACGTGTAGCTTACAATCTAATCAAACTACATCTAAAACTGATAATTCAAATCGTTGTTTTAATAATGCAAAATGTTATTTATTTTGCTATTGTATGATTATATAAGTGGGTCATTTCCTACATGTTAACCTCTTTATGAATTCAGTATAATAATATTAAAATACGATGGGTCATAATACATGGTCGGTGTGACAGATGGGTCTGAAACGCCTGCTATGAGTCGTGATGTAGATCAATGCAGGTAAGAAGATGCCACACTTCATAAATACACACTGGTCACACATAGAGAGAGTAGCCATCCAGCACTTTTAAAACCCACGACTTCATTTGACTGTAAAATCTCGTTGCCCAGGAAAACAGTGCAAGCGCATAAGAAAATTATTTGGTTCTCCAGTCTGGCACGAAGACCACAAACAAATACCGTCAAATTAAACCTGAATGCAGATTAACTAATATCAAGAGATTATGTCCAATCTATCACCTGGAGCCCTCGTCCAGTAATTACACACACCGTGTGTATGACAGATGGGAAAACCTCTAAAACTTGCATGGCTTTTTCCATTTCCTGCCATATAATGAGAGAAATACAGCTCACCTGAGCTGGTAAAACCAAAGAGACCATTCACGGGGTAACGCACACCAATTACTTTCTCTGTTACTAAAAAGCTATTAGGCAGCTCATCAACACCTCCCACAATTAGAGCATGAATAATTAAGGTCTCTCCTGAAAGCATCAGAGAAATGCCTTGGGTTTGGGCCTCGGTATTCACCCGTTCACGCCTTTGGCTGGAGGTGTGTGAAAAGATTTGACTTGATGGGGAGAAGTAAACAGGTCAAAGAGCACATCAGTCATCTTTAGGGCTGCATGCACAGACTGATCACTTCTAATAGATAAGCAGAGATGTCGTGCTGAATTACAGAGTAATCACATTACTGAGTTCACACCTGTGTGGAATGCAGTTGGATGGATGACAGCTGATGTGTGTTAAAATGTCAGACATTTACCTCCAGTGTCTCCAGGCTGATGAAGCTCGCAATAGCGAAACCATCAATGATGTCCTCCTCGCAGGACACGGACTCTCTTTTTCTCCGACGTGGAGGCCTGTGTCTCCCAAAACCCGGCCGGCATTCTCTCCCACCGGGACCCAGGACATTGTTCGTACCGCAAGCCTCTCGATCGGAGCCGGAGGACAGGGATGTGGCCCGCTCCTCGGCCAGGTCCACTCTCCTCCGCCGCTCCCTGTCGCGCTGCGACCGCGACCGTCGGCTCCGTCTGAATTCAGTGCTTCGGCTCGGGCCCTCCATGTTCAGATGCCACCCTCCCTTTATAACTCCAATGGGACCAAAGGCACTTAATTCAAGTCTCGGTCCAGTGGAAGGCACCGAACCGCACAACAAAAATACACCACCACACAGGCCCTCACAAGGAGCCCCTGTTAAAATGGCGTTACTGGAACCAGTGGCTATTATTTACCGTCCTCTGACAACAGTCTGCTGGCATCAGTGCCTTTCTTTCGCCGAAATTTTAGTGTCATTTCAATTAATTCAAACACAAAGTAAAATCCACATGGGAACTTTTAGACATCCACGATATAACACAGATGTCAGGACATAGCTGATGGTATCTCGTAGGAAGCTAATATTAGTTAGCTAGCAAGAACCGATGCACAGAAGTTAGTCGCATGTAAACAAAAAAGACAAGTCTCGGTGGGTAACACGGATCAGGCTAAACTGTCTGGATATAGAAAGCTGAATAAAAATGACTGTAATCCTCTCCTTCTTCAACACTGCAAACTTCGATTTTCTTTATTTCTGTAAGCGCTGACAAATTTATTAGCTAAATGATACGGTTAGCTTGTTAGCAAAGGCCAATAACCTATATAGCTGACATTAACATAGCGGATTTCTTGGCATTCTTTCACATTAATGAATAATTTTCAAATTAACGCTAACGGCCACAGTGGATCACACGTACTTTAGGTGGTGAAAGGCGCTGTCCAGTTTACTTTAAATAGTAAAAGCAACTGCTAGTTGACGTTAGGTCAGTGTTGATTTCAGTCAATTAGCTCTTTCCGATAGCATGTACACGGCTAACGCAATATATTATAATATATTCGGACAAAATGATAAAAATACAACGATAGTCTTACAGAGTATCCACAACGACAAACGAGACTGGCATTAGCCTAGGAAACCAATCAATATCCCACAGCTCACAGGGTAAACGCTCCTTCTGTCGAAATGTTGATGGCCGATGATGGTTGAATTCGTATCACATCAAAAGAAAGACGTAACGTTAGCACTGTGGCTAGCTAGTGTTAGCCGATCCAGCTGTTAGCCAGCACGCAAGAAACCCTCAAATTTTAAAAGGAAGCAGAATGGATAAACAAAATATTTTAAAAGTGTTATTCGCGCACAGAATAATAATATTAAGCTTCTTCACAACCAGGTCTCCTTTACTTCTTTCTTAATTAAATAAAGAAAAATTTTCAAGGCCCAAATTTCAAAGCCGCGGTGTCGATTTCCAGGGTGTCGGCCGAGCCCCCGTCGGGCTGGGGCAGCTCTTTCATACAGCCTGGGTAATCCAATGTTTAGAAGAAGTTGGATCGTAACCCGTCGTTTCCAGTCCGCAATTTCTTATTTTATCTGAATCCAGAGCGTAAATACATACAGAGAGAAACGGAACGGCTCCACTGCTTCTCCTTCACAAGTTTCCACTGAATTGGAAATTTATCATGAAAATGAGACACAACCCTTCAGCCAAGCAGTGCATTGTGTGCGCTGCTCTTCTTCCTCACTCATTACGCACCTTGTTTGGAGTACTGCTTGTGGGTACTGCCACCAAGTGGAAACTGTACACTCTGCCAGAAATGTGTCCATTATGTGCATTTTATTACACTACCAGTAAAAACAAACCATTACAAAAGCTCCAAAGATCCATTATTCCCCAAATATACTGTGTTCTTCTTGTGGAGCATCATACATAAATTATCTGTTACACTAGATAGAGATAAAGTGAATAAAAGGTATCACAGTGTTCTGTTGGATAGGATACACGCTTTTTTGCATATTAATCACACCTTGTATAAAAAGTGCAGCAGCAGCCTTTCCCAGGACAACACTGGACCCATAATAATAATAACAACAATAATAACAAGTACTCAGAACTTCATAGAGACTCCGGTATGTTCTGGCTTCGCTCCACAGATACCAGTCTGAAGTAGAAATCCATTCCAGTCCCCGAAGACCCCACAGGGTCCAAAGAACCTGTTGATCTGCTGGTACCAGTCACTCCAACACACCCTGAGGTGTTGTTGTTTTTCTCATGTCTTTGTCAGGTCGGTGCAACGAAAAGGTAATAAATATTAGGCTGGTTGTCATGAAAATGTAATAAATATAAATAGCATAAATAGACAAGAGAAATTCACTAAACTTCTGCTTTTTCTGCCATTAAAACAACATTTCTGCATTTCTGGGGAAAAAAAATACTGTAAGAGAGGTGGCAGACAAAAACATTACCCTTAGAATAAAAGAAATATAAATATGATTCTACATTTATTTTCTTATCCTTTAAGGACAATATCTGATGAATAAAACATAATAAATAATGAATTAATAATAAATAATAGATAATTCATTTTAAGTACTAGATTTAATTCGCTGTTTCAACCCCTATTTATCCTTATTAAACATGAGACATTTTCTAATATTTTATGAATAAAACAATATAAATTTTAAAAATTCCTAAACCAATAATTAACTGATTTGAATACACAAATAATGTAATCATCTGCATAAGAATTAAAATAAATATTATATTTTAAATGTTGAATTTATGAATAGATTAAAACAGCAGATTATTAGAAAGTGTGTTTGAGCTCTTTGTAACAAATAAAGGTTTCTAATTGAAGGTTTTAGACACTAATATTCTAAACTAAAAGGACTAAATGTTTCACCTCATCTCCTCCTGCTGTATACACGTTCAGCCCATCCTCACATACTGCTCTACATGTTTTTATAATATTCTGACACCAGACTCACCAAAACAACCAATATTACCTCTAAGGTT
>JBAMHV010000023.1:2084719-2108135 GCA_037177535.1 Pseudomugil gertrudae
AATATATATAATGAGCTTGGCTCAACATCATATTATAAAATGCATATTTTGGTCAATGAACACACGTAACTGGCTTTTAATTATTTTATCTTCAATTCATTTTTATGAATAGTTTTTTATTTTGTTTTTTTGTACACATTAAACATTAAAAAGTTCTCAGTGTAAAACTGTTAAAAAATTTTTAAAAAACTTTACATTATACTTTGCATTAAAAGTGCACATTGTTAAATATAAAGTCAGTCAGTTAACAGAATCACAACTGATTTAAGTTCCTTTTTCAGAGAAAAGATTATAAATCATAAACCAACATTTCCCTCAGGGGGACGTATAATCCCATCTGGGATTCATAAAACATTTTCATAAAAATCCTGTTCCTTGTTTTTATTTTACAGAGGTCTGGAGGGGATGTTTTATTAGCTACGTTTGCTCCACTGGACACGCAGAGGATCAAAAACACGTTCATGTCCAAATTAAGCGGTTTAATTAAATGGTAAAGCATCAGTCAGTGTGTAATCTAACTAAATTAAATCCAGTTCTGGAATTAATTTCCACTGAGTTATGACACTGAGCCGGATGAGCAAATGATTAGATTAGAAACACGGATCAGCTATGTGGAATATTACACCATTTAATTCAATCAAACTGAGCTGAGGCAGTTAAACGGCTTTAAACGCTCATTTTCCAACATTTTCTAAGCTGTTTTATAAGCTACAGAGAATGTTTGGAGCATTTAATGCATTTTTATGACATTTTATGGCTCTCGGGAGCTTTTTTTGTTCTTCGTGAAGTTTATTTTCTGCTTCTGTTGAATCAGGTGTAAATAATAAGCCATGAAGTTTTCTCATGTTTTAGGCAACAGCTGCAGGAGCTGCGTCTGAAGCAGGAGCAGAAAGAGAGGTGCCAGAAAGGAGGCCGGAAGAGAGACCTGCAGGGGGAGACAGCAGGAGAGCAGGCTAAATCACAGAGAGTGCCAGCACATCCCGAGCTGCAGCCGGAGAGGCTGTCCTCTACTGTTGTTGCTCAGGTGCAGTGTCCACATGAAGCCACAGGAGGGAGTCACACAGCTTCATCCTGAGATCAATGCTCCATCTTCTGGCTGACCCCTGAGTCAGTGCAGACACATACCCACTTTAAAATACATAGAATAGAAGCCTTTTTTATTAGATAGCCCTCATTTCATATTAAAATATCTCCTGCCGTGAAGGCTGAAAAAAGAGATTATTGGATGACAGTAATTTATAACAGATGCTACAAACAGAGCGAGGCAATAAAACGAAATTGAATCAAATGTTTGTGTTTCTGTGCAGTCGCCTCTGTCGGGACCCTCCGTCGATCCAGAATCTGTGAAAGTTTGGGAGGAGGAGGAGCGACAGAAGAGGGAGGAAGAGGAGGAGGCTGAGATGGAGGAGCAGGAGCGGATCAACTCATTGCTCCAGCGGAAGAAAATGCTGGAGGAGCTGGGAGTCGTGGAGCAGATCCAGCAGCTGCTGCAGGGCCGGATGGAAGGAGGTGGAGTCCTGCGGGAGCTCAGGGAAACCTGCAGCCATAAGGAGAGTCAGACGCAGCAGATACAGGTAGGAACATGAGTAAAAGTCCACCAGCTCCCTGCTCAGATACGTAAAGCTGCTTTTGTTTTTTACAGCTGGATTTCCTGTTTCCAGAACCAACGAAGCAGCAGTCCTGCCTTCAGAACTCACAGCAGGTCAGTAACCCTGACCCAGCTGAGATAATGCTCGTTTCTGCTTTCTGAAACATCTTGTGATGTTAAATACAAGCTGCATCATCACCCTGAAACACAAGCGCAGGTATAACCTGGTATTTTTACTTTAATTCTTATTATTAAACTATTTTAACCATTTTTAGAAAATTCTGCTCAGATTTTACAAGTTTAATAGAGATTATAACAATTATCATTTTAAACACAGACTGTTGATTATTATTAATTATTTATTATTTATTATGACACAATTTTTTTATTATTTGATCAAATATATATAAAAGTTAAACATTTAAAGATGAATTTAAAAGGAAAGTGGAGGAAAATGTGACTTATAATACCAGAAATAATTTATGATAAGTTTTGAAAATTCAAACACAGAAAGCAGCAAAATATTGTCATTTTTTTTTCCTGTGAATAAAAAAATATTTTAAATCTCTTTTAGTTTCATATAAATTCACTGGAAAATATTTATGCAGGAAATTTAAGTCAAATTTAGCTGTTTGTAAATAAAAATGTCATATTTTTAGTTCTTACGGTGTAAAAATACATTTTTAAATATAAAAATGACAAGAAACAAAATAAAGTCATTGTTCTCTGTGTGCCCGCGACCCCGTTTAGGGAAAAGCAGTATGGATGGATGTTCTCTGTGTGTTCCAGCTCTTCAGCGACAGTTGGCTGTGAATAATCATCATAACACATTTCATGTTGCAGCAGCTCCACTCTCACATGACTCAGCAGCGTTTGCTGCAGCCTCCCATCAACCAGAGGAGCCTGAACCAGTCTGCACGCCTGCATTTGGCCAGCGAGAACCTCAGCAAGCAGGGAAAAGTAGGCAGGACCACCCAGCGAACGCCCTGGCTAGGTAGCCCCTCTGCTTCACACTGCAACACGTCTCAGATGTTTCATTCTCTGCTTCTTTCTTTAAGCCTTCATCAAAGTTTTTCCAGACAATTGAGGCATTTCCTTTTCTTCCTGTAAATCCCAAGAGAGGAATTTCTTCTTTGTTTATCGGCTCTTTTAAAAACAAATATAATGCGGTGGAAAACGAGGGGAAATAAGGGTTTAAATAAGGTTAAATGATTTACTGTGTCCACACAGATTTCCTGTGACCCACATCAATAATAATATTGTTAAAAACAACTTAAAAAAGCACAATCAGGCTTTTATTTTATTTATTACTTATTTTCTTCTCTCATTTTCTCCTGTTTTTTAGCCACCAGCTCTCATATTGTGAGGCAGGACAGTAGGAGCAGCTCCTACATGGAAACCAGGTCCCGTCCCAGTATCCCCGCCATAAACCATGTCCCTAAAGGAGGTCTGCGCTTCCCCTACATGCCCCACGACCCTGCAGACCTGCAGAGCCTGCTTGTCATCTCCACACGCGTCCCACTGGTCAGGAGGCCTGGCTTCTCTCACGTCTCCCGCAGAGCCCCCCAGCACGGCAAAGGCCACTGAGGAACCGAAGGGCCCAAACCCACCGGAGATGATATTTTATGTTTTCTGTTGGACAAACGGTGGAGAGATGGAGACTCTGTGCCGTTAGAGCTGCTGTTTGCTGCGAGCCACCAGAAACTTTTCTGCTGTGTGAACATATGTCTGTTTTTAATGTGCCAAAACACACGAAACATCTGCAAATTAGTTCTGAAAATAAATGTTAAACGTATGAATTTGTGATGAACAAAAACAATCAATTTCATCATAATTCAAGATTATTAAATAAAAAAAACATTTATGATTGGGGTTAAAAGTCATTAAGTTAAGTATCCAGTTTATAGAAAATAAAAACTTGCTGCTTATTTTGACACAGAAATTTTCCCATAATGGAAAAAAAAAGATTTCCTTTGAAAAATAATAAAATGTATAAAATTTTCTTTATAATAACTGAATTTTTCTGTTCTGCACAAATATTCAGGCATGTTTTTTTTTTCTTTTTACAGAGTTTCTTGTTTTTATTGGTGCTTTTCAGTCTGAGGCCATAAAATTTTACAGCGTGTCTGCTTCCGGTTTCTTTGTTTTGCTGACAGAAAAAAACAAACAAAATTTGTTTTTCAAGGAGGAAAAAAAAGAGAAAAAAGTCAACATAAGGAAACTGTTCTGAACAGCAAAGTTTCCTGTTGTAAAAATATTTTAATCAATCAGGAAAATCTTTATCAGGAGCTTAAAATGTAAAAACACATTAAAACAATTGTTGTTGATCTGTGAAAATTTTTTTTTACATTAAAAAACACCCAGAATGACATTTTAATCTGTTTGTTCGTTTTAAACCTTTCGGCTAAAACACAGAACAATTCTGCAGTTTTATATTTTATGAGTTTTCCGTTTTGTTTAAGTGTAATTATTAAATCAGAAAACGACGTAAAATAGTTAAAAACACACTGATTGTATCGTTTAATTAGTTTTATTTGCTGAAATCTGTCTGGCTTTGATTTTTTTTAAGTTGCTCTGACTTTTGGCCTCTGTGGAGGGAAAAGCAAAGCGGGATTATTGTGTATCGCTGGAATTTATGGTTTTATTGCGTCTGTAAATGTCGGAAATCCTTTCTGGTGAGATAAAACACCAGCAAGCAAACAGAAAAGATCCATTTTATCCTGAAAAAAGACAAATAAAATCAGAGGAATAATTTAATTAATTCACAATGAAGGGATCTGAAAATCTAAATTATTTATTTCTCTGGTGAAAATTTGACAGATTTTGTTCATTTGGAGAGATTTTAACAGGATTTGATGCAACGATATATAAAAAAAAGATGTTTAAAAAACGCCTCCATCATCCGTGTTTGAGGTTATTTTGTGAGAAAAGACTTTAAAAGAAAGGTTTGTGGCGCTCTGGAGGCTGATTTAAATGTTAAATATTAAATAAGGTGAGGGTTTTAAATAAATAAATAGGAGTTCAGGTGTGATTACAGAACAATGAGAGAACCTTGAACAGAACCGCATCCTGTCATGTCTTTATAAAAACCCTTCACACATGCGCGCGCGCGCTTCCCCTCTCATCCAACATTTCATTCACACATTTCGGGCTTCGGTGAGAATAAAGACGGCAGCAGAAAGCTCATGTAAAGCACAAAAACCTCTGCGGTTTTATGAAAATTTACAACTTTGCAACGGAAGTTTACGACTCACCGAGCTCCGGGATTGGCTGCTGGCGGTCACGTGAGCAGCAGCAACGGGAACTTATTTCCCATGAGGTTATATTGCAGCTGCTGTTTTCCACAGCTCGTTCACTTAACAGAAGTAACACAACCTTTTTCTTTGCCTTTCGTATTAGCATCATGCGTGTGGAGTGTTGTTTTGGGAAACTGGGGCGCTGTTTGTTGATTTTTTACCCCCTAAAAGTGGATGATGGAGCCTCTGCGCGACTCCTCGGCGTGTGCGCCATGTTTATGTGGCTGTGTTGTGTGGCTTTATTTTCGTGAAAATGAAGGATCATTATACTACAGGATGAAGGGACCATACTTTCATATTATCCCTTGAACAAAATGGGGATTTTTTGCGCGACAGGGACTGTCAGGAAGCGAGATTAGCTTCTACGGAGTGGTACCCACACATGGAAATGATGGATTATCAACAAAGGTAAGGGCACCATGTTCCTAATATACCAGCAATTAACTGTGCAGCAGTGCTGTGCTGCTGCTGCTGTATTGTTGTGGCTGGACTGTCACTGTATAGGCCTGCTGTTTACATTACTGGAAAGGAGGAAATCTGTCTTTGGGACGGTAATTAACCAGTCCGAAGTGGCTTGCTTGCGTTTTTTCTTGCACTGTTTGTGCTCCTTCCAGCCAGCTGCTGTCTGGTTAACCCCTGAGATGCTGCAGGGACTTCTAAAATGCCCAAAGATTTTTAAAAAAAACCTAAAATAAAATAAAAAATGGACGTATTTGATATGTTTGAGGCTCTTTGGTAACGAGGGTGTGATGGCGGCTGCAGGCCAGACAAGCTTGACTTTGATGATGATGATATGATGAGGGTCAGACAAGGCCTGCACCATGAATGAGACTAGTTTAAAAAAAAAAAAATCTCCTGACTGTTTCTCCATTTATGGATTTGATCCTATTTTTATGTTGTTTCCTGTGATTTATTTTAGTTGGATTTTTAAGATAAAATCAGACGTCATTCATATTGCGCAGCGTTTTTCTCTTATTGCGCTTTTTTCCTCTATTTTTTCCACAATCCTGACCAAATGTTTGCACTAATGCTTCTTTGATTCTCCGCTTTATGGTGCTTTGTTTGTTTATTTTGTTTTTTATGAGCCCTCTGTGGCTTTTTTCTGTCTCTTATTTGATTCCGTGCGTTTTTAAAGCCACAATCTGGCATAAAATTATACCTTTTTATAGATTTAAATAAATGTGCTTTCATAAAGCGCTGATATTTTAATGCTACATTAACTATTTTCCATGTTTAAATAATTAATTTTGTCATTATGACACTAAATTGATCAAATTAGATTTTTTTAAATGAAATGTTGAAATATAGTTTTAAAATGCACATTTAGTGCAGAATCACACTTAATTTTGAGTTTATCAATAATAAAAATCGGTAATTATCTTTAGCTTATGTGTGCAAATATGAACGACAATAACACTAAGAGTTATTGATCTGCTTAACGTGAATGAAAGCAATAAAATAATGAATCATCCAAGAGGAAAGATTATATTTGGGCCTTTTAACTTTTACTTACTTACTTGTTTGTCTGCTACTGAATGATCATGCACTTGATCACGGTGTGATAAGGTGATGAGGATGATAATGATGAGTGTTTGTGCACGCGCGCGTCCTGCCTGCTCCTTCCTTGCACGTCTGGACTTGAGAGTTGATGGGCAATCAGGATGAGCTCACACCTTTAAGAGTAAAACATTGTGGTTATTTTGGGTTTCTTGCATCAAATTAAACCGTCTTCAGAGCTGCAGGGTAGAATCTGCATCTATTTCTGTGTTTGTGATCTAAAATGTATCATTAAAGCTTAATTAAGTGAGAATATGGAGGCACAGGAAAGCTGGAGAGGTTCATTTTTGGCTGTTTTAGTCCTGAAGTGTGTGTGTGTGAGTGTGTGTGTTTTGTTTGTTTGGTCATACTGAGAAAAATATCGGGTATTTTTTTAAAAGTGTGTGTTGCTCTGAGTCTTAGCATCTCTGCGAGAGAGCGCGGGAGCGTGCGTAAAGACCGACAAGCTCTAGCGCTTCATTTCGATTCACCGGGGACTCCTGCGCGCAACAAGAGCCCCCCATGGGTGCAATAGTGCAAGCACAGAAGGCGGTGATTGGCCAGAGGTTGATCAGATGGTACACTTCCCCTCTGTATTCAGTGGCACCTCACAACCCCCCCCTTTCAGCAAAAACCAAATCTCCGATAAAGTAATGGCAAAACCACTTGGACTATAAAAGACAACAAATCATATTCCTCCGGAGTATATACACCCCGTTGTCCACCCAATGAGTTCCTATTTCGTTAACTCAACTTTTCCTGTGTCTCTGCCGGGAGGACAGGACTCTCTCCTGGGTCAGATACCGCTATATTCCTCGGGATACACCGATCCGTTAAGACACTACTCCAACGCGGCCACGTATGGAGCGGCCAACATGCAGGAGAAGGTTTACCCGGCGTCCTACTACCAGCAGACGGGCGCAGCGGCCGCGGCCATATACGGCCGAGCGAGCGGCGCTGCGCCCTGCGACTACAACCCGGTCGGGACTTTCTACAAGGACGCGGAGGGCTCGTGCGCTTTCTCGAGCCGCGAGGACCAGCCGCTGTTTGTCAGTCAGGAGCATCAGCAGCGCAAAGCGGAGTGCCCGGAGCAAAGTGTCAGCATGAGCAGCAGCATCGACGACAAGTCGTCCACGCTCATCTACCCGTGGATGCAGAGGATGAACGCCTGCTCCGCCGGTGAGTACAAACGCCTTTTCTCCCCTTTTTACATCTTTTTTTCCAACACTGTGTCGTTGTCACGCGCGTGGAGAGACCCCCCGAAAAGAGACGCGCGCCGCCTGTCAGCAGTGGCGCGCGTCAAATTCACACACGCACATAAAACGCTCATCAAATAATTAGATGATCGCAGAGTTGAAACTTGTGATTACTGTGATTGCGCGCGGATCTTCGTGCGCCTCAAGGGCTTTTATGCTACCACGTCCTCGTCACATACAAGGGCTGCACAAGCCGCACGCGCGCACGCACAGGCACGGGCCTGTATGCTCTTGGAGCCCTTTTAAAAAATGATTTAGTTGATTAAACGTGGTAAAAAGTAGACAAAATAAAAGGGCTTAATTGAAAATGTCCCAAACAGACACGTCACTGGGAACAGTGGTTGTCATGGGAGAGGAAATACAGCCCAGATGATGGACACATCTTACAGTGGGAGCATTTTAGTGACGTTTTAAAGATGCAAACTCTCTGTGAGATGCGTCATTTGCATGAAAAAGGCTCCTAATGTGATTTTAGTTGTGTTATTTCAACAAAAGGAGTAGGCTACAAACTTCTAAGTGCCACCTTAAGGGTTATTAAATGTTTAAGGAAAAAATGCTCAAATTAAGCATAAATACAAGTAAATTACTATGCAAATAAAATGACAGATCAGCCTTACAGTGTATTTCTTACAGAACAAATCAGCACATTTAAGGTTTTAATCATTAACTGATGGATTTGTTTTTTACTGCAGGCCCATTTGGCAGCAGCGGCCGCAGGGGCCGCCAGACCTACACCCGCTACCAGACCCTGGAGCTGGAGAAGGAGTTCCACTTTAACCGCTACCTGACCAGGAGGCGCCGGATAGAGATCTCCCACGCCCTGTGCCTGACGGAGAGACAGATCAAAATCTGGTTTCAGAACCGCAGGATGAAGTGGAAAAAGGAGAACAAACTCCTGAATCCCTCAAAAACACCCGAGGAGGAGGAGCAGGCGGAGAAAAAGAGCTAAAAAGGACCTTAGAAACATGGGAAAAAAGGCATGTGTGCGCGCGCGTGTGTTCATTTGCACACTCCCAAACTTACCCACCCTTAAATAAAAATGATGTATAATTTCTTTGTAGATACGAAGTGCTGCAAAACCCCGATGTTAGAGCTGTGTAGAGTGACTTTATTCAGTATCTGCACGGTGTCCGCATTAATCACGTGTCATGTCCACTGTTTGTCCTCGTGCTCGTCTGTTTATTCAGGGGACTATGCAAAAAAACAACCTAAAAAAGAAAAAAAATGTAAATAAGTGTGTGTTCTAGTTTCTGCCCATGTTGTTACCTCATTACTGTAGCACCACTGTGTGTGTTTTTATTTACATTATTTTCTTTTCTTTCATTGTGTCGTTGCTCTGTGACTGTAGTAGTCTCTAGGCTTGTTGTTGTTGTTTACGCCATCTGTACAGGTAAATGCTACCTGTTATTTATTGTTGTTCATGTGATGAATGCACATGTGGATCATTGTGTGCAATATTTTGTTTAGGAAATTGTACATAAAATAAAGGCTTTTTTGATGTACATTGGAAAAGTCTGTTTTCATTTCTCCTTTTTAGTATTATCACTATTTTTATAGCCATTACATTGCCTTCCTATAGTCATAACACGGTTATAAATGGATATAAAACAGGCGTAAAGGCTAAAATAATTTCTAGTTTGACATGATGTAGCACAACATGACAACACTGCGCCTGATAACTCTCTGTTATGTGTTACCTGAGCCTTTTGTGGCCTGTATTATCAGCGTGTTACATAAATGATGGATGGACTGAGGGGGCCTGACAGCGCGTCCTGGTGGCGCAGCGCCACCTCTGTCCGGAAGATGGCGCTCTCTGCCTGCGCGGCAGTTGGGGCGCAGCGGGGAGGCACCATTGACTGGAGCCTAACGACCATTATTTCGTCATCATTTGTAACCATGGAGCATGAATTACCTCTTGAAGTCATCAGTGAGGATTTACGACTGGTCAACAAAGGCACGTGATTCCCGAACGCTCTCCCATATTTGGCCGCATACCTGGCAAAGTACAGTAGGGCTTCATTGCTTATAATTCATGATTGCATCCATAAATCGTGCAAGCACACAGGATTATAGCGACAAAGATCTACAAATCGAGGCTTTAAAAATCCAAGCAAATGAGCTCGTACTTTGTAAACTCGTTCTCAGGGCGCTATCCAAATGGCTCCGACTATCAGTTACTAAATTATGGGACTAACGGCGCTGTGAGCGGTTCCTTCAGAGACCCTGGCACCATGCACTCCGGGTCTTTCGGCTACAACTACAATGGCATGGACCT
Source organism: Pseudomugil gertrudae (assembly GCA_037177535.1). Taxonomy (NCBI): domain Eukaryota; kingdom Metazoa; phylum Chordata; class Actinopteri; order Atheriniformes; family Pseudomugilidae; genus Pseudomugil; species Pseudomugil gertrudae. Next base: position 2,094,671 of record JBAMHV010000023.1, read on the forward strand.
AACCGTGAACCGCAGCAACACCGGCGGCCACTTCGGGGCTGTGAGAGAGGATGCTCGGGGATTCGGGCCGGACGCCCGTTACAGACAGACGCCCAACTGCTCTCTCTCATCTCCAGATCCGGTGCCGCCGTCGTGCGCCACAGCCAGCCGGGAACCGCTGGAGCTAAAGAGTCCCTCTCCCCCCTCAGACCGGAGCGCGACCTCGGTCGGCAACAATCTCAACAAAAGCAACAGCGCTCATTTCTCGGAGATAGAGGACGCCACCGTGGTCACCGAGAGCGAGGAAGGCGCGCACAGTAGCGGCGGCTCCAGCACGGCGTCCCGGGCGCAGCAGCAGCAGCAGCAGCAGCAGCACCAGGAACCCAATGCCACCTCCTCTACTCCCACACCAAATGATTGCCAAACGCCACAGATATTCCCCTGGATGCGGAAACTGCACATAAGCCATGGTATATTCACACATCTAATAATATTTTGTTTGGAAGGATGTAACGCAGCCGGTTGCGCCATTAATCTGTCAAGTGTTGCATGAGTGAGCAGGCTGGTGTGGATGGAAAAAAAGGGCATTTGTAAAGTCTTTGTGGGCTTCTCTGATGTTGGAAAGGTCCGGCGCTATAGAGTGCCGCTGGAGAGTTTGTGACACGCAGATTTTGAGCATTTAAATGCGCAAAATACGCAGACAAGCTGTCGACACGGGCTAGAGATAAGAAAGGCATAATAACAGTGGCGTCTGAGTGTTAAGTGTCGTGTTGGTTGCATGCTTCCCCCCTTTGCATCACACTCCTCACAAAAAGACGCAGAAAAGAAAAAAAAGATCCCTGTTGTTACAGTGCAGCTGCTAATTTTCTGGATTTTTCTGTAAAATTCTAGATATGACTGGACCTGATGGGAAAAGGGCCCGAACTGCGTACACCCGCTACCAGACGCTAGAGCTGGAGAAAGAGTTTCACTTCAATAGGTACCTAACCAGACGGAGGAGGATAGAGATAGCCCACGCCTTGTGTCTTTCCGAAAGACAGATCAAAATCTGGTTTCAGAACCGCAGGATGAAGTGGAAGAAGGACAATAAACTGAAAAGCATGAGTCTGGTAACAGGAGGCAGCGCCTTCCACAACTGATTAACTTTTTGCTGGGGAGTAAAAAAAATGACAATAAAAGTTAAAAAAGAAAGAAAGGGGGAAAAGAATCCATGAGTACTGTAAAGCTAAGCGCAGCACCTTCCAGCATGCCATTGTGATAGAAAACAAGTATTATGTGCTCATTTTCCGTTTACTGTTGTACTGCGATAGATGTGTAAAAAAAAAATAAGTGTAAATAATTTGTGTATTTGTTCATGCTCTTTTCTCTCTCTGTCTTCTTTCTCTCCCTCTTGAAGGTGTTTCAACTTGAGCTCTTTATCGTATTGACGGTCTAACAGGAGTAAATTCATTGTACAGTTCAGATAAAAAAAAAGTTTCCCAAACCATATGCTGCTCTTCATTGAATGTAATGTATAATGTATTTTGAGGCCATTAAAAAGCGCTTTAGTGTAACTTTCACTGCTATTTTTGATGGTTAAACTTGTGTCCAGGATCCATAAACTTTCATAAACAAGCCAATGTGTAGCGCTAGGATATTTTGTGCATCTACTATTATTATTATAATAATAATTATTATTGTTTAGAACTAATTATGAGCAATGCAAGTGTATTCAACCTGTCAATGTGATGAATTTTTAGTGCAAAGGGTTACTCTGTTAGGCAGTGATGTGAGCTTTTTTTGCCAATAAGCTTTTTGTATTTGTAAGTGAAATCATAGCGCTTGAAAAATAAAGTTTCCCTCGATTTGAAAGCGTCTCGACTGAATTATCCGCTAAATAAGCAGAAAAAAGAGCAAAGTTACATTTTAAAAGTATTTCTAAGCAGCAGGTTGTCGCTGCAGAACAACTGGGCTGCTTTGAATTTAACCTGAATTAATGATTAACCCTTAAGAGTTGTTCAAACGCAGCTTTTAAGATGATGATGCATTTTTTTTCTGGCTCGCAGAGTGAAAGAGACTTTGCACACTTACCTCTTCTGACCTCCATTTGTATTTCCATGTGAGAAATGATTTAAAAAATCCCCCCCAGAAAAGTGGCTTTGGCTTTACAGATATAAGGACAAGGCTGAAGTTGGTAAAAAATACTCCCTTACCAAAGATTGTATAGGCCTATATTACTTACAGACTGTGAAAAGTCACGTGAGGTCCATAAAGTTGGTTTTATGGTTTTGGGGAGTAGACAATGTACTATATAATTCACAACCTTGAATGAAAGTGACGGCTTAACTGCATAGATGGGACTGGAAAAGGCTGGACAGGAGCAGGAAGTGGTGTCCAGTCAGTTAGTTTAAGCACAACTTAGCTACACTCAATTTTAATATTTATTTAAAGTCTAATTTCTTTTAGGTTTTTGTCAATTTGGATAAAAAGATGCTTTTTTAAAAAAAATATTGTTTATACTCATAAAATTTCAATTTAAAGTCACATTTATTAGATATTTTAACCACATTTTATAATGTGAATAAATAAAAAAACTGTAAAATAAGAATAAAAATCCAAAAACGTTCTTAAAAAACACTGTTTTTCACATAGCTCCTACCTATTTCTTTATTTTAAAGCACCTCTTTTTAGTATGAAGTAATTTGGAGGAAGAACAAATGTTCCTGAGGCCAATCAGCAGCTTTATGGAGCTGCATGGAGCGAACTTGAGCGAGGTCCTGCAGTGATTTATCCCCATGTGTCAAGTCACCGAGCGGCCAAAGGTGAAGTCTCGGACATCTCCGAGCTGGACACAGGCTTCACTGGTTTCCCATAAAGAAATCTCAGCGCGCGCGGCCTGTATGGCGCTTTGTCCACCGGCCACTAATAAAACACAATGAAAGACTTTCTCATGTTATCAAAGTCCTTTTAGGCTCATTACAGGTAGAAAGGTAAAAGCAGTGGTGTGCTATATAGGTTCCAGACATTTTCCACAAATTCATAACTATTAAGTGGCAATTTAAAGAGCGTAATGAGTATTGCATATTGATAGGGGTAATCTGGAGCCGGATCTCATGCATAATTCATGGCGGCGGGATCATCGCTGGGTCAGGAGACGATAGGCTGCAGATGCGTCAGGGGGAGACTTTGCACCGTCACCACGAGCCTGTATGTGCACAAGAAAATGGCTTTTTTACAAACATATTTTGTATAAATATCATCCCTTTAGTTTGGGTTGCAGGCCAACCAAAACAAGGCGCGTGAGCCTGCAGGATGGATGTGCACAAGAAGATTGTTCTGATTATAAACTGTTTCCCCCTGTTTTAGTTTTAAAACAATTAATCTGCATGAACGTTACATTAATCATAACAAAAAACACGCATTTATAATTATCAGTGAACTTTCAATTCTCCTTTTTTCACGCGAGATTTGGTGAATTATTTCATAATAGTGATGAAATACATGAAGAAAAGTCCCCCTGAGTGTTTATTTACCTGGTCAGGTTGGTTTTTATCGTGTCATGGAAGCTGAACATCTGTATGCGCGCGCGCTGTTGGGTGTGAGGCTGCGGCCCCTCCAGCAGAGGGCGCCTCAGACCGGTCCGGATGATGGATGAGCCCTCACACACACACACACACACACACACACACACACACATACACACACCTCCTTTTCAGCTCGCGCTGTATCATTGAAGTCATGTAGGTGAGCTTGTGTGGGGAATGATCCTGGAATCAGACTAAACCAGATGTTTTTAAAACCTTTTAGACTAAAAAAAGAACAAAAAGCTGCTTTTTCTTCCACTTGATTTATTTTCTTGTTGATGCTAATACTTCTCTAATTGTTTAAATGAGTCTTTTTGCAAGCTGAAAATGATCCATTATGAAAGATTTTATGAGGAAACTGATAAAAATGACCCAAAAAGTAGAATTATGTCCCCCATTTGTGACCCTTACTGAGAATGGGTTTCATTAAACTCTTTTTGAACATGTTTTGTTATCTTGTTTCATGAGTAAACAGAAACCCTGAAAAGTAAATTGCATTGCTGAATATCTCTCTACCAAGTGACACAAACAAACACATATTATGTGCTCATATATATGAAACTAATGTTTTTCGATAAGCAGCTAAATTAAGATTGTAAAACGTTTCTCTAAATGCAATCAGAACAGGGGCCCCTCCTCCTGCACACAGCACCTACATACTTACTTTAGACCAATATTTGCATTTTTAGCCATTTTTTCTCCTGTAAAAACTTTATTTCTTTCATTTAACCTTTGTTTAACCATACTGATACCTCTGATACCACAAAACAAACCAAAACCTTCATGTCATCCTGTGGTTCAGACCAGCATCTGAACGTGTTTCAGCTGAATAAGAGCAGCTCTGCAGCTCTTTCCTGCAGGTGATCAGGATATTTTAAAAACTCTTTTTTTTAACTCAGTGCCGGCTTTCTGAGATGCTTTTGGCTTAAATGGATCTTTGGATCCAAGTTTCTGCTGAACTGCTTTGTATAAATGTGTCCAACCTTTATTACAACTGACTGCATGATCATGCTTCATACTTACATGTAATAAGAGCATAAATATATAAATACTGATGATGATGATGGTCATGACATCTGGACGTATGACAAGAGAAGCAGATACTAAATCATGAAAAAAGTCTGAACGTGCTGATTGTTACACTGTTTTAATAACTTATAAACATTTATATGTGTGTTAAATTAAATTAATGTTTAATAAAAGCTGCTGATAAAACTGAGAGCTGATGAGGGATGATCACAGTTATCTATAATAAAAAGGTTAAGCTCACAATATATGTTGTAAAACTCAATTTAATGACTTAATAATATGAGCAGCATAAACATAAAAGCACTTTTCTAAATATTTTTACCTTTTGAATCGACCTATTAACACTTATTACTGCATATATATGTGTAACATCCCCTAATAAAGCATAATTATGCCCAAACAGAGATTTAAGGATTAAAACTGATTATTAAAATGTTTTTTTCTTATTTGGAAAGCTGTGAATAAAACGGTTTTCTAACAACTGACATAATTAATATCTGATTATAGGCTCTTTAATTCAGCTTCATGCAAACTATTTATTAAATAACCTGCAGATTTTATGGATGTTGTATCAACATTTAACATTTTCAGCTGTATGAAAAAATAAAGACATTTAACAATAAACGTGATGATTAGAAGTACTAAATTGTTAATATTTGTATTTATTGAACACTCAATGACATATGAACACATATTAATCTAAATATTTAGTATTTTTAACTGGAGACGTAATAATTAAAACCTTAAAAAAATTCTTTAATATTTTTAACTTAAACATTATTAAACTTTAACATATTTACTGTTATGTTTTTTTTAAGTGTTTTTACATCTTATTTATTTATTTACCATTAGTTTCAGTTAAAGAAACAGAAGTTAGGGAGTCCTGTTGGGGGTGTGTGTGTCTATGCCTGAGTGCTGGTGAATGTAATTGGGGGGGGGGGGGGGATGGGGGTAACATTGTTTTTTTGTCTTTTTGTGTGTTTTTATTTAACAGATTTGATCATATAAAGCTCTTTGTGTGGCAGGAAAAGGGCTTTATAAATAAATAAAGTTTAAATTAGACACTAAATCAATGATAAGTGTCACCAATTTTAAGAAATGCTTTGTTAAAACACAAATCCAGATGATTAATTTTAATGGATTATTTTTATTTCTGTACAGTGAAATAATAATAAAGGTCCATTTAGATTATGTAACATGAGGCTGCTTTATCCTCTCTGAGCATCTGAAAATAGCCAGTGAGGCAGTCAGAGGTAACCACCTCTCCTCGGTTTGCACATGTTTTGGACTCAGCTAATCTGCCAGAACACCTGCTGAGACGGATCACCTGTCACCTATATTTACCCTGTAGATCCGAATTTGTGTAAATATAGCAGCAGCCACAAATTTGCATCTTGGGGAGGATGTAGGCGATGACATTTCAGCTGCATGAAGACCAACAAGCTGCTGCCAGCTGAGTGTTTCTGTGATGTGCTGACAGAAATCTGTGTGCAGTTTTTCCTCATAAGCTGCAGGCCTGCAGCAGACCTTCAGTGTTTTTCTCCCCCTCCTCTTCCCTCCTGCTTTCCCCCTCTTCTGCCCCACATTGTTAGAGAATATGACATCTGGGAGAGTTGCAGGACGAGCTGTGAATGTGAGCATTGTTGGGCCCGTCATTTGTCACGTCTGCTTTTCACAGCACTGTCTGTGGTCGAGGAGGAGTTTGAGTTTGCAGGGAAAAGCCAGGAAAACCTCAGCTACACAACACACTGGACTAGGAGGAGAAGCTGCAGAGGAGGAGATGGGATCGCGAAGAGAAAAGTGAGTTTGAGAAAGTTTGATTTTATCAGGAGAGTCAGAGAGGGAGGAAGAGCCTTTCACACAGGTAAAAGGACATTTTAAGCACATATTAATGTTAAAATCTTTCCTAAAAAGACATATTTATCCCACCATTTGTGCAGCCTCCATTACTCAAACACATCTGTTGTTTATCTGCTGATTATAAATGCTTTGAACATACTATAAAAATCAATCTGTGTTGTTTGCTTAGTGGTGCGTTGGGTTATTTATAGGCTTGCTCATGTTGTCAGTGGGAAATCAAGTTGCTGCCACTGTTGATTCAACTGTCCCTGAATTAATTCCGAGCAATAAATTGCCTCTGCCTGCGGACACGTGGTTCCTGCAGCTAATTGACAGGAGAGGTTGCAGAGCCAGGCCTGCACACTGAATGGAGGGCGCGCGAGGGGTGGGGGGCGTGCGCGCGCGTCCATCACACATCACACAGCCTGAAGACAGAGCAGTGATGAGAATGCAGCTCAGGCATGTTGTCATATGTGTGAGTGATATCTGCAGGGAGATCAAATGTGTGTTTTTATTTACACTGTGTGTCTTTATTCTGCACTTCCACACCCCACCACCTCCACCTCTCCACACCCCACCACCTCCACCTCTCCTCTCATTCATCTAAAGATGGGTTCTTTCACAAACAGAACACTTATTGCTGATTTTCTTTGTGTTTTTATGGCACTTTTTATAGGCTATAAGCGAGATTTATGGGTTATTGACCACCTTATGCTGTAGATACACCTGTATCAGACTGCTGAGGATAGATTTCCATTTTGTACACCCCCCCCCCCCCCACACACACACACACATTTCAGAAGGCAAATATAACTTTAAATTGAAATTCTTCAGCTGATTAATGTTATTGAACATTAATTTTAAGTCTTATTACAGCCAAAGCTGCAGTAATGATTTAATGCATGAAGAGGTGCCTTGAGGATGAAGAGCTTTAAATTTCTATCCCAAATATTTTGGTGTCTTTTTCTGCAAAAGAAAAAACATAAAAGCCATAAAAAATGTTTTTTTAACACAATGCAACAAGCAAACTCAGCAAGTAGTTAAGAAGCCAAATGTATTCAGTGTGCATTTATAGCTCATACTTTTTATTTAAAGTGAGACATAAATGTTTTTGGTGCATTTAATCCTAAATGTTTTTATTTATATATATTAAATAAATATTCTGCTTTAATTTCTACAGCTATAGAAATCAAGGCACATAATTTATTCTGTCACAATTAAAAACATCTATTTATTTGGGACATCATCCCGTTTCTTCACATCAGAGATCAAAGGCTCCATTTGCATGAATTAACGCCACTCAGTTAAATATTACCTTTGAGATCCAATCAAATGGACGGAGCTAAAGGTGAAGATGAGAGATCAAAGCACCGCCAATCGATCAGCTGATCGTCACCATGCAGAGCCAAATCAGCAGCATCAATTCCTGCATGGAGGCTTTTTAATGCTGGTTGCTGAAATGAGACAAGGGGAAAAGAAAGGACGTGATGCGTGTGTGTGTGTGTGTGGAAACTAAACACACACTTTTCTTTCTTCCGGTGATTTATGGCCACTTTGGCATCAGCTTGTCAATATGTTTTTGTTGTTCAAATAAAATGAGATGTGGCTGATTGTGTGTATAAGTACCTTAAATGCATCAGTTTGTGTGTTATTGTAACACATAAGGGTGATTACATCAGGCTTTTACTTTGTTTAATATTTAAAATAAACATAAGGGTTTAAAATATTGCAGCTTTTCTTCCTCTCGTTTATTAAAATCCCATTCTCCTCTAAAGATGTAAAAGGAAGTGATAAAAATCCCTTCCTAATTTTACTGAGGCCATTAGCATATGAAACTGAGCTGCCCGCTCAGCAGAAAAGGTTTCTTTTTGCACACACACACACACACACACACACACACACACACACACACACACACACTGAGGCAGAAATGCATCGCAGGGCGGTCTGAGCTGCAGAAACACTGTCCACTCCGCTTCACCATCACATCACCTTAAAGCCAGAGCGCCTCTGTGTGCGGATTATTCTGAACTGGAGCTGTTTTTTTGCGCAAAGGGAAGGTGAGAATAGCGGTGTGTGTTTGTTTGAATGAATGTGGGTCGTGCATGGAGGTAAGGCAGCGCGCGGACTGCTTATGTGTCTTTATGATTTACGAGCCTGACTCCAGCAGCCTCGGTTCAACCAGAGTTCATAAAGCTGCATGCCTCCAGACTTTTTCTGCTTCTTCTTCTTATCTTGCTCTCCTTCTGACCGGGTTTATCTCTCCGTCTGTTTTTAATTGCTTCATTTCATAATAAGAGTGCGTTTGATTTATTGAAAAACGCGCACAGAACATAAAAAGCACAAAGAATTTAGTAATTTAGCTTTTTGATTAATGAGATTTTCGGTGTGTTCTGATTAAACATTATTTTTTTTCCATGCAAACACAGCTGAGTAAATTCTTTTATGCATTAGCAGAAAAAAAAGCTTCATATAATTTCAGGAAAAGGCAGAAAAAAAAAACACTTTTTATTTGTGTATTTACGGGTTTGTTGTTTGTTGTCGGAATTGTAGCTTTTAAAATGTAATTTTGTTCAGTTTTTAATCCTTCTGGGGTCAAATTATCGATTTCTCTCCATTTCAAAAACTGAAATATAAATGTTGCCTTTAAAATAAAAAGAGCCAAACATGTATAATTAATTTCTGACTTCTCTTTATGTGGGTTCACGCGCTAATTCCTGCGTTTTGCCTCTTAAGCTCGGAGAGGCTTGCTATTCATGTCAGGATACTATTGAGTTGATAAGATGGATCATTTAGTCTCCTCCCTGATTCTTTTTCTCTCTTTTTTCTCTCTGGTTCCTCTCAGGCCAGCAGCCTTGGACTCTCTGGAAAGCTGCCATGTGACATTTGGCTGCCAGGGTTTTTCCAGAAGGTCAAAGGGTGCCCCGCGCGCGTGGAAATGCAGAGCGCTGCGCACAGCATGCCCCACCATCACCACCACGGCTTCCTCGGCGACTCTTTGGATGGTGTCTCTGAGTTTGGGTGCTATAATCAAGCACCGGCGCACGAGTTGCGCGTGGAAACGTTGGAGCGCACCTTTGTGAGGAGGTCCAAACAACAAAGCACCAAGTTAACAATGAGCAGAAACATTTTTCCCTGGATGAAAGAGTCCAGACATGCAAATCAGAAACCTGACAGGAAAATCACAGGTCTGTATGACACTAAAAAAGAAGAAAACATTTTTATTTTAGAGTTTATTCAGCTTATTATTTCGCTTCTTAAATTTCCTCATTGCAGGTTAAAGGTCAGCTGACTTTAGGAGAAGGCCTCTACCTGAAAAATCATTTAGATTAATTCATTTAAAATTAAATTAAACAGTCAATTCATGCAGAAATGCAGACACATAAACATAAAATTAAAACTGATATTAAATCTCCTGTTAATTTGTTTTAATTTTATTTAAAACTGTGTTTGAGATGGATTTAAAATCTATTTTGATTAGGATCAAATTTGTTATTAAAAAATAAAACCTCTGTAAAATAATAAAAATATTGAGCAGTAATGAACCAACAACAAATATAATTATAAACAGGCTTTTTTTTAGATGACTAAATGTTTTATATTAGTTTTTCATTGCTTCGATAAATCCTCTTCCCTTTAGTTTGTTAAAACAAGTTTATTTTTGAGCTAAATTGGATTTTATTTCACACTTATTTGTTGCTTTTTGTCTTCCTTTTACAATCCGCGTTGCGTGAAATGGCGTGATGCAATTAAAGAGAAAAAAGGCAGTAAACGCAGTGGAGGCTCATTGTAATGTTTCAACACCTCATTTGTCTCTCCAGACTGCACCATCAACGAGAAGTGCCCAAGCGCGACTTCGGCCTCCAAGCGCACGCGCACCGCGTACACGAGCGCGCAACTGGTGGAGCTGGAGAAGGAGTTCCACTTCAGCCGCTACCTGTGCAGGCCGCGGCGCGTGGAGATGGCCAGCCTGCTCAACCTGAACGAGAGGCAGATCAAGATCTGGTTCCAGAACCGGAGGATGAAGCAGAAGAAGGACCAAAAGGTGCAGGGCGTCACGGCTCCAACCTCCTCCTGCTCACCCCCGTCCTCCCCCTCCGCTGCGGGCAGCCCCACCCTGGCGAGCCTGGGTTATGTCCATCTGGGTGCTGATTACCAGCCAGCTTCTCCTCCCCTTAAGTCCCAGCAGCAGCAGCAGCAGCAGCAGCTTTCCCAGCCGGTGTACCCGGCAGATTATTCCAAATATCCAGGTTTCCCGCAGTTTGAGGCGCAGTTTAACCCGCACAACCCTGCACGCACAACAAACCCAGATCTGAGGGGCGATGACCTGGATGGGTACTGCTCTCCTCAGGACAGAATCATGCAAGCTCCCAAACTTACCCATCTGTAGCACATGCAGAGAGGGAGAAGCACAGTTTCATCTATTTATTTATTTATTTGATAAATCCACATTTTTATTTATTACTTTTTACATATTTATACATTTAAACACGTTTAGTTTAATTTAAAAAGGCAGAAATTCAGTAGAATAACATAAACTGGTGTTTAGAAGGAGATGAAGCCAAAAAAAAATCTAAATATTCGCTTTTGCTTAAGTTAAAACCTAAATATCACTTAAGGATTATATCACATTAATCAGGTTACATGTTTAGTTGGATTAAAAGGTTTGGGAGATTTTTACATCAGTGTTGTTTGTTCACAAGCAGAGAAAAAAAACCCCATCCTATTTGGCTTTTAAGGGTTTCTTTGTTCTTTTTAGGCAAAATGGGTCAAACTTGCTGTCAGTCCCTAAAAAAGAGGCACATGATGGATCACTGAATTCTCTGCGCCGATTCTTTCTGCGACAGATTCAGTCGGTTTGCACCATTCACGCTGTCCAAAGGCTTATTGGCAAAGAGCCTGAACAGCTTCAGCCTGAATATGCGTTTAAATGCATAACTTACAGATAAATGAGTGAAATTAATGCTCGATAAACAAATAATAAATTAAAACAATTAATTAAGAGGAAAAAACTTTTATAATCAAAGTGGTTTTATTCTTATTATAATTTATTTATTTAATATTATTATTTACTATTATTTATGTATCATTATTATTACTATTTTATAGCTTCTCTGAGCTGCAGGCTACTTGCTCTGTTATCAGATGGATGAGTTAGTTTGATTGAAGCATTTGTCATGTAAATGCGACCCGTTTGATGGACGAGCCTGCAGACTTGACAGAGTGCTGCAGGTCTTTGGCCATTGGCGTTTACCAGGTCACATGGTGTGTCAGGAAGGTGATATGAGAGTGGAAGGCACTTTTACAGCTTTGACATACTTACCTAAGGTTAGGGCAAAAGGAGCACCGATTAATGACTGCTCAGTTCTGAACAAACACAAGGCCCACATTCAGGATGAACTCCTACTTAGATTATCCTGTGTGCAACCGGGGAGCAAATCTTTTCAGCACCAAGTCAGGATACCCCAATTTAAACCATGGATACATGTCGTCCACCTCTTGCGCAACAAGTGATAGTTACGCACCGGACGGTCGTCCTGCGCCCCACCAGACTCCTGGCCTCCCTCTGCACCACCAGACCCACGTCAACTTGGATCTGCAGTTTTCTGCGTCGGGGATGTACGGGTCACCTCTGGAGTACGGACAGTACGGCCTGGCCCCTGATCAGGACCGGAGCTTTATGCACGCGCAGGCTTCCCCCATCGGAACAAACATGGCTCCCTACACTGGAGACAGCTGTGGGCCCGCAGTTGCCTCGAGCAGCCAGTATCTGCATTTTAGCAACGCAGATCAGAGGCAGCCAGACTATTCAGAAAGTGTTTTCGCGAGGTTACCGTGTAAGGAGAAGGATTTGGAGCACGTTGAGGAGACTTCTAAAACTTTCGACTGGATGAAAGTGAAGAGGAATCCTCCTAGAACAGGTTAGAAATGTTGTTTAGATGAGCAACAAAGTGCGCAAGTGTTGCGTAAAAGCCCAATTATGTTTTAATTGTCCTTAAAATAAGTCTTCCACTCATGTTTTCTGTTGTTTTTACATTCTCTCCACTCATTTGTCACCCTTCAGCTCCATAAGCGCCATTCTTTTCTTTTATTCATCCATTTCTCCACACAGCTGTCCAGTCCGAGTTCGGTGTTCCCGGCCAGCACAACGTGATCCGCACCAACTTCACCACCAAGCAGCTGACAGAGCTGGAGAAAGAGTTCCACTTCAACAAATACCTGACCCGGGCGCGACGCGTGGAGGTCGCGGCCAGCCTGGAACTGAACGAGACGCAGGTGAAAATCTGGTTTCAGAACCGCAGGATGAAGCAGAAGAAACGGGAAAAGCTCGGCTGCGCTTTGGTGGACAAACCTCCCAGCTCTGACACCCCTCCAAAAGCAAAAGGGGAAAAAACTGTGAATATGAAATGACCTGGAGCAGGTTTTCTCTGCAGAGTTGCGCCATTCCAAAGTAAACTGTGAAAATGTGGTCTTGCAGGGTTGGATATCTGCTAACGTGCGTTTACTTCTGAAATGAATGTGAGGAACCATTTAATAAGGTGTTTTCATTCATTCTTTTACAAACTTCTGATCGTTTATGTTGTATTTTGTGTTGGAGTACCTCAATGTCACTGTTTGCACTATTTATTTACAGGGTATTCCCCAATTGTTCAGATAATTTAGCTTAATAAAGTCTATAAAATGAAAAAAAAAGGTTTTTAATTGTTGAGCGTGGAAAAAGTCCCAATATTCAGTCACATCTTTAGATTTAGGACTAAATCGCCTGCCTTTGATGGGGAAATGACTCCCTTTGTGTGTAATTAAAACTTATTTTTCTATATCCACCTCTAAAGTCCCCTTGCATAATGTGACAAGAGGAATTTTTCACAACACATGGGATGGTTCAGAGTGACCTTTTCACCTCGAAATACCTCCAGGGGCTCTAAACATGACAACAAACTCCAGGAAGCAAGGTCTCACCCCTTGATTTGTTACTCGGATTCTGCTTAGATACAGCTGACACAGGCTGTCACAGAGATCATTTCACATGACTGAAACTTTTCTAAAAACAGATC
>JBAMHV010000023.1:2108148-2121129 GCA_037177535.1 Pseudomugil gertrudae
CGATCTATGTTTGGTGCTTATTTTGGCTTCACCGTTAGCTAAGCGCTTGCAGGACCTGACCACCTTGTTTCCTCTGATGCAGAGGGGGCAGCAGTTTCAATATTTGCTCTGGGTGTTGGGTTTGCACACACACTTTCTGCCCCAACAGCACTGGCCTGTTGATGCCCCTCTTTTGAAAGCTGAGGTTCATGCAGAGTTCAGGCTGAATGCAGAGTCAATCTGTCAAGACACCAGATTGGCTCATGGAGGTAAACTCTGGCGTTCTCAGGTTTATGCAGGTATTACTTTTAATATCGAGATTAATCAGTGGAACATTTCAGAAAATCCTGCTTTTAGGAAATGAAAATCAGCGGTCATTTAAAATACATCCACGAGTATGCAGGTCTTTCACAACTGTATTAAAAATTAATAGTTCCCTGAATAGAAGTTTCATTTCATTTAGTAAATTAGAAAGAAGGCCTCGAAGATTTGATCTCATGCTTTTCCTTACAAGCCAAAATCCTCCTCAGATGTGTCACAGGCTTGGGAAGCGACAACATAAACAGCGATATAGAGACATATTCAACAACGGGAAAGGGGACGGTGTGGAAAACAAGCGTGGGACTTCATTTCAGGGGTGTGATCCCTCCCATCTCTGTAGGTAATACCTCAGCGCTCCCAGCAGGCTCTCCATCTGTAGGTGTCAGAGTCGATGCTGCAGCCAACACTGCAGAGACAGATGTTCAGCTAGGGGAGAGAAGCAGGATGTTTTTCACCCTCCGATCAGCGTAGCCCCACATTCTCCAGCTGAAGGAGCACAGAATAAAGGGAAGAAAAGAAAAGCCTTATCATAGCCACAAATAAAACCACAAACACATGTCTGCACAAACCATTAAGAAATCCAGAAGAGCATTTCTTTGCCTTTAGGTATCCTGCACATCTTTACCCCTCCTCTCTGAGGTCAGCCTGGTGCTGTTTGTACCCCATGCTGCTTGCAGTTGTTGCAAGCTCTTTTACAAGTCTATTGCCAGGCTCACTTCCTTGGTCTTCTACCAGTTCCTCTGTTACATGTCACTCTGTGGGGTCCCCAGGCTTCAAAGAGAAAACCAGATACAGTATTCATGCATAACAGGGGGTTGGTCATCCAAGCGATGCCATAAGGGAGGGATTTTTATTGGCAGGTTGTTGTTTAAGCATCAGTTTCTCTGGATATGGCATATAAATTTCCAAAAGAGCAATGTTTCAAGTGATTTCTTGATGGCAGACTAAAGTGTTTTTAAAAATGTGTCAGTGTAACTGATGAAATAATCAAATCGTGTGCTTTTATTGATTCAATTTAATTTAATTTAATTACATTTTTAATTTAATTTTATTTTATTTTATTAAGTGACATGCTTTCAGAGATCAAATGAAAATAAGTAAAAGTGGGTTGAATCAGAAAAAGAAGCTGAACTAATCTGAGAGAAACATTAGCAGCATTTCTGCTGATAAAATAATCATTTTAGAAAATCTAAGCTGTATTCAGCGCTACAAATGAATGCCTTTCTTTGTCAGTGAGATTAAAGTGAGTATCTTGTTGGCGTCTGATGACATCATCCCATGTGGGAAACGATGAAGCTCTCTCTGTGACATCGTCTGCATGTCCGGCTGTCCTGGAAGAAGGATCGACGTTCTGTCGCTCTCATGGAGAGCTTCTCCATCTTGTTTCTACATTAAAGGGATTCCAAGTTTTTCTTATTTAATTTGGCTTTTTTCCTGACCTTTTTTTAAATAAAGAGAAATGTATGAAGACATTAACTGATGGTGAAATATATGTTTACAGATATTTATCAATAAAGATCCATTCAAACGAATAAATCTGTATTTCTTTCAAGGTGAAAGCGTCGGTAAGTTCACCAGTCAGTACCAACAAGGAGAAAATGACTCCATGGTGGTGATAATACCCTACATAAATGAAATAAATCATAAAAAGTACACATTGATCTTCTTTCTGGGGATGTTTGTGAACGTTAAACATATTTCTATGACTGTGGCTCTGTGAGGCTTTCTGAGGAGATGCCGTCTTGGTATAAATGGCACACTTTCATCTTCCTTTGTTTTGGCACTGAGCCTCTTTATAGCCATGCCTGGGAGGCTCTTGACAACCATCCCCCCTCTGAGTCAGGCTCTATTGGATCTGGAAGCGCCAGCTGACCTGAAGCTCCCGTCTCCAGGGTCCCCCTTGCGACTGGATCCTTTCTCCACTCCATCAGCATAGTAACTGAGAGAGACAAGTGACTTGGCCAGGGTTAACGTCTTAATACTCCCTGGGATTGCTTCCAGGATCCAAATGGCTACCCCTAATAGTTTTCCTCCTCTGTGTGCCTGTCAGACCGCCATGGCTATATGCCGTAAGAAAAACAAGACTAGCTGAGAGGCAGAGTAACGAAGCAGCACAATGAAATAATGAGGGGTGGTGAGGACGAGTAGAGCCCCCGTGAAAGGTGTGGAAGTGGGACACGGGGGTTTGAAGTGGTGCCTGCTGCTCCATACTTTGCATGGAGAGCCCGCACACTTGAAATTAAACCTTCTCCTTCCTTTAGAGCCCAGTTGGGGAAAACTAGAACTCAATCAGTGTCACGTCACATGGTTCAAAGCGGCCAATTCGATGCTGCCAGGATGTTGAGAAATGCAAGGTGACAGTTCATTTTACCAGTGACAGTGTGTCGGTCTCGCTTGCTGGTTCCCCAGTCAATTCCCAGCGAGCAGTGAAGGTTGCTGGAGACAGACAGCAGCTACCCTCCCTCCCTCCTCTTCATCCTCAGCCACCGCCGCTCTCTCATCGACCCTGCTCTGCTTTGTATTCCAATTAACCGGACAGGGGGAGAGAGGCGGCAGCGTGCAGGATCACAAGCGAAGGCAGACACATTCTTCAGGCATCTTCCCACTCTCTCAATCCCAATAGTGCTGTTCTTCCCTTTTCCCTTCTTTTTCCCCTCTTCTCGACTTATGACAAGGGCCAGTTGTTTCAGGCGGATAATTTATAGATTCTTCTTTAACAACTCCCTCTAGGGACAGTGTCTCGGTAATGAAAAATAGGTCCCTCTCACACATTCATATATCACATGTAATAGAGGTGTGTAATCACTCAGTCGAGTCTACGCACTGCTAGCTGTAACAGCTATCCTTAACAGACATCTCAAATAATGCTGAATTAATATTTTGAAATGGCTCATATATTCTAACATAATACAATTTGAATGATTTTCCATTGGAGGTTTTCAGGGCTAACATTGATTTGAGTACAAGCTGAGGTAACTCTTCGAGTCAGTCAATGTGAGGCTGACTGAACGCTGTAGATTCAGCACGACACATTTGCTCTTCTGTCTTTTGTGTCCTTAATCTATCATCGCTTTTTTTTTTACCTCGCTGCCACCAAAAGCCCCCCTTTGCACTGACATATGTTTGAGCAATGGGTGGGTTGGGAATACAATGATCCTGAGGAAATCCAAAAGGTAAACTGAACTCTTTTTATCTCCCGGAGCAACACAAACATCTACAACAGACCCTTAAGAATCGAGCCAAACATCTTTGTTCTGAATCAAAGACTTGAATGTGCCGCGGCGTGTTAACGTCAGGGTCAGATTTTGGCCGTTCTTCAGGTGCCACGGTGATTTATGCACACACTGTACGAGTATAATGCATGTTTTTGAGTTATCAGCCCATTTTTGTGGTCATTTTAGCCTCAAACTGCTTGTTTCCTTAGAATAAAGAGAAACAGAGCTTGAAATACAGGCATGAGTGCTTTATGATTTGCCCCTCTGGACTGCAAAAGGGTTCCTGCCTATCTGGAGAATGTAATGCGGTGTGTGTGTGTGTTTGCCGGACAGGATGCACACACACACACACCCTTCGTGCCCTGAGGATCCTTCTGACTCTCTCTCTCCTGGCGCTATCAGATCAGAGAGACCTGCTGTCCCTCCCCACACCGCAATGCAAATGAAAAGGAATGCGCTGATAAAAGGCCAGATCCAAGAGATGAGAGGCCAGAAGGAGGACAGAGGCAGCAAAGGGGGAGATGAGAGGTGGCAAAGGAGTCAGTGTTGGTAGAAGTGGGAGATCATAGCCATGCTCCCCCTCAGCGGCGTTTGATACAGGGCTTTTGTCGCTCTTTCACTGGTGCATTGTTGGGTGGTGTAATCCCCGTCAGATTACAAAGGGCTTCCCTTTTCATATGGGCCTGACCCAGCAGGCAGGTGGTTGGGGCTCTGTGGACCTGTCAAGGGGAGTGAACCAGTTTTTTCCAGGGGAGGGGACCCCCAGTTCCTCTTACCTTTTTTTTTTTTGCTTTTGCTGGAAGGCCAGTCAGGCGCAGGTCAACGTGGGGACAATCCTGACATGGGGCTCAACTCAACCTGACCCCATGGCTTCCTGTAGGGGAAGTGACAAGGAAGGAGATCGTCATGAGACATCATTCACTTCCAAGTTCTGAAAAAGACTGAAATATTGGTGGAGAAAGGGCTGTTACTGCTACTCCTTCTCTAATAGCTTAATTAATGCAGCAGAGAGGCGTTATTAAGGAATTATTATCAATATACGTGTCAAAATACAAATCTAAATGTTAAAATTAGACACTTATCTGTTAAAATGTGTAAGTATATTGTTATTAAAACACATTGAAAAGCAGCATCAACCCGATGCTTGACAGCCTGCTGAGCAATGTCAGATTGAGCTCTGGGTACTTGATTGCTTTCTTTGTGCTGTTTTAATAATGTAGGATCAATACAAGGAAGGTCCACCAGTATATCTGGTAGTATTGCTTCTTCTGAGCACGTCAGTTGTGTGGTTAAAACCCAGTCCATCCATGCTCTGTCAGATATGGTGAAAGAAGGGCTCAGTTTAAAGTAAAGTTTTAATAGAAATACTTTATTTTAATTTTAGATTCCACCGTTCAGCATTGCTTATTTCCACTTTCAGACTCAGTCATTGTACTTCAACTAGTGTTTGGTTGTATAGATATTGTATATTCTTATCTAGAAAGACATCTTTATAATCTGAATTAGCCCTATAATAAAGTATTATATGGGCTTTTGTTATTTGGAGCCTCAGGGTTATTTTAAAAATGAAATTATATACAGAATGGCAGTGTTTGCATTGTTATAATCCACTGTTACAAGATCATAATCTAATCGATACATGGAGTAACATATTTAACCCTATGAAGCCAAACATGTAATATTTAATGCACACGGTTTCAGAGACAGTTTGCAGGAAGAAACTTATGTCAAAGTGTTGTACACCGTCTCCTGCACCCAGATGGATGTCAGAATGACTGCACCTCTGGAGAGAAATATGAGAATGACAGTGATGAGTCCACATCCACTGGTGCAGTCAGAACCACCTGGAGCTGAACCCGCTCAGGACTGTGGAGATGACAGTGGGCTTCTGGAGAACACCCACCGACACCTCACCATCCTTAACAACACAGTGCCTACGGCGGACACCTTCAGGTTTCTGGGAACCACAAGCTCTCCAGCAGAGGTTGTACTTCCCACTGAGAGCTGCCGATCACATTTTACACCGCCCTAATCCAGTCTGTACTCTGCACTTCCGTCACAGTTTGGTTTGGTTCTGCCACCAAACGGGACAAGATGAGACTGCAAAGAACAATCAGGTCTGCAGAGACGATAATCGGGGTCAACCTGCCCTCCATCTGGACTTGTATCTGTCCTGGGTTGTGAAGCGGGCAGCAAACATCTATGCAGACCCATCACACCATGCACACACACTTTTCAAACTCCTCCCATCTGGTAAGCGGTTTAGAGCACTGTATGCAAAAGCCAGTAATACTGCAGCATATCCATGGAACCTCAACCTGTAATCACTGCCACATACCATGTAAATAGGCTACTATATGAACACTGTGTCATTGTTGCTTGTATCTCTATTACTATTTTTTTTACGTTTTATTTATTTATTTAACCTTTTCTCTCTTTTGCTTATTTTTAATGTAGGAACAGCGGGAGAATAACTTGCCACTGCAGTTAAATCCCCTGTTTGCTGGTACAAATACAGCAAATAAAGTGATTCTGATTTAATTATTTTGACCTGTCAATTGGTAATAAATTATAAAAATGCCCCAAAAGTTTTTTTTCCTTATAGGTTTGATATTGAACTATAGAAAAATGAATAATGTTTGAGATTACAGTGATTTATTTTTGTATTTGACCTTTGACCTGCATACTGAACCCAGGAAAAATCACGTGATCTACGTCACCTGACGTAATATTTTAATCATAAACAAAATCGCAATAAAATAATTATTTTCCTTCTTTTGTCATTACGTTTGAGTAAAAATATATGCAACGCAAACAAATAATAAAAAATATTAAGCAATCTTAGAAAATGTTGTTTGATTATTAATTTTATTTTAAAACATTATTAGCCACCGACGTTTATGTACCTGAATGCCGCATCTCATGCAAACGTCAAAGAAAATGTAGGTCCTGTTATTTAAACAAAACACTTAAAAAGTTAGTTTACATCTTCATTATATTTTTGGGCGGGAACTCTTTTGTCTTACCTAAACTTTAGGAGAGCGCAAATGTTGCCTGGAGTCACAATACGGTTAGCTAAGATTAAAGAAGCTAAAGTTAGCTAACTCAGCCAGCTCGTCATTGGTAAGATTAGCCTCCTGAACAATAAAGGACGAAGTGCAGACTTTTGCATGTTGTCTTAACGGTTTAATGAAAAAATAATTTGTTTTACCTACTCGGTCAACTGAAATATGAAGTATGCCTAGTTGGGTGTTGTCAACAATTTCTGGTATAATAGGTAATAGCAGGTTAGCATTGATTGCGCAGTATAATGTGTAGTAGCAATGCTAGCTAAGATTAGCCCCGAAATCACAAAAAAACACCCTGTTTCTTAAATATCTAAAAGAAACATCGCCATTTTTTAACTATTTTAAGATAATTGATCAAATACTGAAACTGATACTTTACAAAAAACATTGGCTTATTATTTTTGTATATTTAAAAAAAAGGGAAAATGCAGAAATACATTATTATACAATTAATCATAATAATGTGATAAAAAAGACATGATTGTTCAAAAATAACCCTCTGTGAGGCTACGTTTTACAGATAATTAAGCAATTTAATCATCAACAGTAAGCAATGTAATCCTGACAGACTGCAGAAATCTCTGTACACAAGGGACCAAAACCAGGAACCAATATTTACTCATTATTATGATCTTCAGGCCTTCTGGCCCATCTCCATTAAAGCAGGCACGATTCTTTACTGGGAAAAAACAGACACACTCCTGAATATCATTTTAGTCCAATTTATCCCAACAGGTTGCGAACTAAATCAAAAGTATGCGTCCATACCCAACAACAAACAAAGGTGAGTCCCTGAAAGGATGAGAAAACTCATTTATCCCGACACTAACCAGTTGTTTTTATTTATCTGTGTGATTTTACCTTTTTGTTGGTAAAGGACCGGATATATGACAGTGTTTATTGAGGTTTAGCATGAATATTTAATGTTAAACATTTAAAACAACCACGTTTTTTAAAAAAAAAACCTATTTTAAATGCTACCACTTTGATTAAAAGAGGCGACAGTGTTTATTATCTGTTGGAAAACTTAAAGAGATCAAATTATTCAGCGTGTCTTTCATTACATCTATTTATTAGATTATTATAACGCATAAACGTGTAAATCCTACGTGTTTTGCAGGGCTTTTGCAGCTTTGGCCACGGTGCACTCAGGCTGGCTTTGCATTGTTATAAGTCAGAGATGTTTTTCACTCAGTCAAACCTTCATCACCCACAACTGAGCGACTAGGCTGCAAAGGAAGTTGGCGTCTGTGCATCTGCTCCACCCCATTCTGTGCAAATCTAGATGCATGCACGGAAGTGTGTAGTTTCAGTGCAAAAGGATACAGGTGGCTACTAACTGTACCATTTGATCTGTGAGTGAGTGTAGGTGGTCGCCAAGCTCCTTTTGTGTGAAGCAGCATGACAGAAGCTGTTTGTATATAAGCTACATTTTAAGGGAAAAGAAATCTGTGTGATAGGGCAGAAACAGATTATTGGGTCAACTACAGTGTTTCGTGTTGTGCAGGTTAGATTCACATATGGAGACAATCCCGACCGACGTCAGGAGACTCTTGGATGGTAATATCTCTAGCTTCTTATGTTATTTTCCATTTACACTGTGTTATTATTTTGTTTTTTTAGAAACTGTTGTGTTTGGAGACAAACTTCACTTAGTTAAAATGTTTTAAAGTCATCAGCAGTGCAGTTATTATTCGATAATTTGTGTAATAAAAGCAAACACTGGGGCATGTAGCGTTTTTTTTAATGTGACGGTTTCCTACCTGGTGGCACAACATTTGCATGTAAAGCCAGACCAGCAAACAGGCTGTGGAACAACATTTGCATATGTCAGTTCTCTACATAATACGGCAGGAAGGTGGTAAAGAAATTGAATCAGATAAGAGATGTTGGCCAACCTGTTTTGTCTTCATTATCATAAAGATCAGTCTGTGCTATTGCTGTGACTTAAAATCAGCTCATCGCTGATCAAGACGCGTGAAAAGCTAGCTTGTGGTACATGATAATAAAACGCTGTGCTACATAAAGGAGGAAATTATTTGAAGCTCTGGGGTCTTGAACTTTACTCTCATCTGTGAATCTTTTGGATGAATTATATAAAGACGGTTTAAACTCTTTGAAAAAGATAAGCTTTCATCTAAGAGCTGTGGTAAATAAACCAGATTTAAATGTACGTTACAGGTTGTTTGATCATATTCCACAGACAGTTGTGTGTCTTACTCTTCTTCCATGTTTGTGCCCTGTGATGTGAAAGCTTTGTGGCTCTTCTGTCATCATTAAAACGGTGCTTCTTTTTGTTCTTGTACCCTCCAGATTGCGAGTTGTTCGTATCAGAGATCCTGCTCGATGAGAACCTGAGCGAGAATGCCGAAGAAACAAGGCAGGTCCTGCTGAATAACTTTAGAGTCGTCCATGCAAGGTGGGCCTTTTACTTTTCACACGCAGCTTGCTCTGAAAGAGCTCATTTAGTCTGATGGTGTTACACCTAAACCTTTATAATCCAGGTGTTTTATTTTCATTGTGGAAACAGTGAATTAGGTGAAGTAAACGCGTGATAGTTACTCCGGAAGCTGTTGTTGCTCGCGCTGCCTGACAGAAGACTCCATCACAGACAGATAACTTGTGGTTTTGTGGGTTTTTTGTACAGGAAGAAGTTAGTTTTCTAACAAGCTGGGCTGGCTGAACAATGAAAGCTCGGATTTTGATGCAGTTTAGTGCAAAAGATTTTGATCTCTGCTTATTTTGATTTTACAGGAACCCTCAGCAGTTCCCCATAAGATGTAAGTAAATATGTTGTATCTGTTGTACTCTGTGTTCTCCAGCTGGACTCTGCCACTGACATCCACTGTTTCTGTGTTGCACACACACACACACACACTCTCTCTCTCAGTGGAAGAAGATGGTTCGGATGACAACCACAGTTCCAGTCTGGGTCGCTCGGATGACGCCTCGGTAGCCTCTGATTACCAGGATGATGGCGGCCCTGAGTGTAAGTTGACAACAGTTGTGATCTGGTGTGTTTCTTTGTGCAGCAGGAACACACGTTTAATTCTGCGTTGGCACACCGTCCTTATTATCCCACCACAGGAAGTGCAGGTGGAACATTAGCTGTGTGTTGTTGCAAACCTTTATGAAAAAAAACAGGACATTTCAGCTGGTGACATCAGTGGCTCCTCCCCCTCTTTCCTCCCCTTCCTGGCCGGTGTGCAGGTGTCATGATGGTTTCTGGAGACATCCACAAAGGCCTGAATCGTGACCTGGAGCTCCCTCCAGTGGCAGCCTCAGCCTGATCTTTCTCTTTGAGCTGCCTGCATGTGGATAGAGGGAGAGGAGCAGGCAGCCCACACAGAGAGGAGGCTTTGTAGCTGCAGGCTAACGCAGTGATTTATTGACCCAGAGCCCCTCTATTCTTTCACAACCGGGTTTGAAATACAACACTGTACCTGAGGGGCCATGTGTGTTCCATCCCTCTCTACCTTTATCAATCTTTCCCTCTATCTTCCCTTCTCCCTCCTGCCTCCCTCCCATTCAGATGTTTTCTGACTCCATGTGCCAGCTAATAGTCCTTGACATGACATGCCGCAGGTGGGCATTAGGACTCTGCTACCTCAGGTGCCCATCTCTGCTGTTTTTCTAGCTCCAGAATGCATGTTGAATTTCCCATTATGAAAGCTGAATATTTTTAGGAAGCCACTGGTTAAACACCAGCTGTATGAAATCAGGCTTGATCTCTTATTTGAAATGACTTAATGAGCCTCCTCTACTCTGAGAAGCGAAACTGATGCTTCTCTCTGCAAGTTTAGAAAGATAAATAAATAATGGCAGATGGTGTGAGGAGAGACCACAGTTAGACAAGATGCTCACAACCAATATATATTTTTAATTTCGGCGTAAATAAGAAGAAATTTCCTTTGGGAAACAAACAAAATGAAGCCATAAAATGCTTAAAAAATTTGCCTTAAGGCTTTACTGATAACACCAGCTACAAATTACGCCGTCTGTTCTGCTGCTTGTGTAAGCTCGCACACAGCGTCACGCTATTGTCTGTCTTAAATGTGAGAAATGACCAATTACGAAGCCACTACCTTCTGCTTGTAATTAACTTTAAATATCGAGAACTAATCCTCTGTCATTTAAAATAACTACCCTAAAAAAAAAAAGCGGATCAATAATGGTAACATTTTAGGAAAAAGGCAAAGCCCGCAGCTCTACATCTGTTATTGCTTCAGGATTGCAACCGTGTTAGCGTAGTGAATGGTTTGTGTCCTCAGTAAAAAGGGCACACGGAGTTCATAGTTCATTCTCTGTTCACTGCCAGTTGAAAGAAATGGCTCACACTTTTCTACTGGGCGGTCTGTTTCTGGGGAAGAGGGAGTGTTGCTGGAAAATAATGACATGGGCGCTTAATGAAATCACTGACATTTTTGGAGGAATAGTTTTCCACTACAACCATGTGGGGTTATTTAATTTTCCTAAATCCCTGCGATGGCGAAATGGGGAAGGAATGAGCGAAATGAATAAGCAATGGTTTAAAAGGTAGGATATGAGGTGTAGGAATATGAGTTTATTTGATCCTACTGTACACAATGGAGACTTTGTGACTGGGAGAATGTATGAGCCGTGGTAATGGACTGCCTGCCTTCACCGCTCTGTGTTCCCTAACCAGAGAGTGAGTGAGTGTGGTCGATGGCGGCTTTTACACGCAGGAGGAGCCTACGCCGTTTGATTAGATGCGGTGGCCTGTTGTCTTCAGCGGACTGGGTGACACCAGATTTGTAATGGCTGACAGGAACAGATGGAGGCTCCATTGTTAGCCTGGGTGTCTGCATGGTAATGTGAACTGAGTTTCACCCGCCGACCGCACCGGTGACCTGAAACCTCGCCCTAGCTTCGTCTGCCCCCTGTAGCACCCTCCACCAATCGCTCTCTCCGTGCTGTTTGGGGCTGGTGCACATTTTTAGGGATTTTCCTCCCCTCCCACAATCCCGCGATGATGCCATTATACATACATAAACAAATATAGTTGTAAATTTCTCCCCTCTGGCGTGTAAAACCTCTTTAACACACACATGGCTCTCACACAGATACAAATAGACCCCGGGAGACAGCTGGAAATGTGGGCATTTAGCTCTGTCATGCTGTTTGCAGGTCAAGTTTACGAAGTCAAAATGGCCTGTTTGTTTTTCTTTGATTGGGGAGCTCCGCTGGGCGCTCGGGGATGTTTGCTGGGAAGCCACAGCGATGACAGAGCTCTGCAGGAAGAGCTTTGTTTCAGCAGGCGTGTAAAAAAAAAAAAAAGATGGCGCCTTCGATAAGTCTCCTTTTTCCTCCTTGTGATCGAAATGATTCTAGCACGATGCAGCCAACATCCTGTGTTTACTCATCTGTCTGTTGGCCATAAAGACATTATTTTCAAGCTTGTCCAAGCCATGCATTATCATCTAATAAGTAAATCTAATGTCAGGCGCGTATGCATGAAGATGGAGCACATTTGCTTATTGAGTGAATTATTATAATCATTTCCTTCCAGGTGCATAAAAATAGGAAAATAATTATTTTAAATTATATATTTCATTTAAAAAAACATACTTTTATACTTTGGCTTGGAAATATTTAAGATTTTTTTTAATTAACTAATAATTTCAGCTGTAAAGAGATGTTTGTTCTTATGTGTAGGCCAGTAATGTGACTCCTGTCAGAGCTCACTTCGCCGGCCCAATTTCTTAAAGCAATTACTGGCACCCGAACGCAGTAGGACAACCAATTCCAAGTAATGTCACGCTGTTGCCTATTTCTCATTTGAATATGAGGAGCCAATGCACAGCAACAGCATTATTACAGTGTTTGCAAATAGAATATTAAATCTAAATTTTGTCATTTTGGCTGAAGCTTGAAAAAGTCATTTGAAGTGGAGGAGGGGAGGTGGGGGGGTGGGTGCATGCTCGGGTCTCTTGGCTGACAGACTGAATCTCTATTACAGGGTTAATTAGCGGTGTTTAATGTGCCAACTGGCCTTTCTATGTGTTGACGTCTCCATTATAGAGGAAGAGGATGTTGAAGTAGTTTTCCAGGTTTTTTTAGGCCCTGCTCCTGAGTCTTGTTCTTCTTCTGTGGTTTTGTGGAGCAGTTTTCCAGCTTTTTTTAGACCCTGCTCTTGAGTCTTGTTCTTCTTCGGTGGTTTTGTGAAGCAGTTTTCCAGCTTTTATAGGGCCTGCTCCTGAGTCTTGTTCTTCTTTGGTGGTTTTGTGGAGTAGTTTTCCAGCTTTTTTTAGGCCCTGCTCCTGAGTCTTGTGCTTCTTCGGTGGTTTTGTGGAGTAGTTTTCCAGCTTTTTTTAGGCCCTGCTCCTGAGTCTTGTGCTTCTTCGGTGGTTTTGTGAAGCAGTTTTCCAGCTTTTTTT
>JBAMHV010000023.1:2159002-2169708 GCA_037177535.1 Pseudomugil gertrudae
CACACACCTTATAACCCTGTTCTGAGGTGTGTATCGCTCCACACACACCTTATAACCCTGTTCTGAGGTGTGTATCATAGGTCATAGGTTTAGAGAAGGGTCAGGTTCAATGCCAGGTTCAGAGCCAGTCGGATAAATCCAGGAGGGGGGCCAGAGGCTCAGAGATGGGTCGGGTCAGAATCAGGTTCAGGAACAGGCTGGAGGGTCATAATCTTAGTGAGGTTATCAGACAATCTGGCAGAGAGCTGAAGGTGGCATGCTCCTTATGCTCCTTATGAGAGGAGAGGAACAGGTGAAACTGATTGTGTCAGCAGGAAGCATGCCCAAATAAGGCATGAGTCAGGGAGTCAGACCAGAAGACGGTTCTGGCACAGTCGAGTCATAAACAGAAATTTGCAACTTAGCAGACCAGAATTTATTGATCAGCTTTATCAATATTAAGCTCATTTTGATACCAGTTGACAGCATAGTTTCCATGGTAACATAACATACACCCAGCATCACATTTATACTGTTTATGTTTTTAATCCTAAACACAAAGTCGCACAATCACAACTTTAAGTGTGCTCGTACTACTGTGAAACAAACGTGTATCACTAGAAGTGGACCTATGGAATAGTAACGAAGATATTAAGTTTAAAACTACAACCCCAGTCAGGGAATAAGTGGTAGATAATGGATAGATAGATAATTAGAATACCTAATAAGACATTTATAAAACTGTTAGAAAAATAACTAAGCCGTACAAATTCACACCTGTATATGTAAACAGAGTAACATGTAAAAAAAAAACTACTATATGTAGAATATTTAGTTTTTTTTATAACGTCTTTACACAAATATCAATACCGGTAATTTGTAACTGTACGAGGAGGCAGGAACCGTAAAGTTTGACTTCATCCTACTCCCTTTGAGCGTATTGTTCTGTTGAGAGTATTTAATGTGACTACTTAAATAAAAAAAATAAAATTATTGTTCAGGTTTTTAACTTATAAATGCTAAATTAATTAAAACATTTAATTCAGCAACGGAAGATCCTTCGCTTTTAGTTTGCTGATGATTTTGGTTTCAGTAAATTACTTTAAAGTTTGCAGCATGTTGACGTGTATAAAGTGATTTATTTTATCCTGCAGGACGCACCGAGAGGAAGATGCCGTCTCTTTTATACACACGGATGAGACACATCGAGGTAATTCTGACCCAAATGAAGGGAAAATATCCTGATGGGGTTTAACTTCAACAGCATGGCCACAGGCGCACAGCTCTCGTTACCATGGCGACGGTAAAACGTTAGATCAACTTGCTTTAGCTGGAATATCCTCTGGAAACCAGTATGTTTTATGAACCTCACAAAAACGTCTCCAGGTTGTATTCTTCTTTAGTTACCATGGTGACGTAGCCATCTTTGTGAGCGAAAGCCGAGGTGTCGTCTCTCATAAAGCAACACACAACCGACACAAGAGTCACGGGTGAAAATAAAAACACTTTATTAATCAATAAAAACGATTCTTGATTGCCAGCAAATACCTCAAAACGGGGAACTACATCCAAACTCAGAGGGTGAGATTCTCATGAAGACGTTTGACAACAGAAATAAACACAAACAGAAAAGTATTTACATAAGCAGACAGACAGAAAAGTGCACTAAGTAGTAGCAGTGCTTCATAACTGGTGTCGCACTGGGTTACACTGAAGTGAATGTTAACCAGTTTCATGCCTGAATATCATATTTAATGAGGACATTTTCCTTTTTTACATTGTCTTAATGTTGCGTGTTCTGTTTAGCCTTATTCTAGCCTAACCGCTACCTCAGCTGCAACACCAGACCTATTTTTACTCATTTATCTTTTAAATATGGTGACACAACACACGCATTCAAATCGACGAGTAATAGCACTTCTACTTCGAGAACCCCTTTGTTCTCAAAACCCTTTGAAAGTGAAGATAATGAGTTTTTACATAAAGGCATTTAAATTAAAGTGGCTGCAGGCGCCGCCGTTTCACACATTCCCAACAACGTGGCTCACTTTGACAACACGAACACAAAAAAAGTAGGATTTTTTCCACATATAAGCCCATAGCTCAGCTCTACAGCAGTTTAAAAGTGACTTCAAGTGGCTTTGCGCCCAGTAAAGTTGGCAAGGTTACTTCAGAAAGGTGCCACGGCAGCATCACCTGAAGCTGCTTTGTGTTAATGCATAACGGGGTGGTGGTGGGGGGTAAAAAACCCCACAAAATAACCTTTAAACAAGAAGTGTGATAGCTGGACTTAGTTTAAATAATACAGTACTCTCCGGAGCTTCTGGCACATCACAGTATGTTCACTTCCTCTTGTAATTACAGGCTCCGTGCAAACCGATAACCTTGCTTATACTACAGATTATGAACAGTTAATAAGAGCCTTCCTAAACACAGCTCCTGTATTTGAACCTGCAGCGAAGGAATAGCGACAGACACGGCAGAATGCAAACAGCCAAGCCTTTTAAAGACAAATTACACACTTATGTATAATTTATAAGGAAGTGGATACATTTCACAATGTGCCTCCTCCCGATAAAAACAAATCCCTGCAGGACGTCCATCTCCATGCCTGTTTTAGCAATGGCCAGCCCGCGTCCACTCCAGCCTCTTCACGTCCCAACACGTCCCAACGTGTCCGTCCAGGGCCTTCTAAACTAACTGACACGATAAGATTGCAGTGTTTGAGCATTTTTTGGATGTACACGGATCACGACACCGTACAACCTTTGGTTAGTATCGGTGTTAACGGCATCCTAAAACGACTGACTTCCTTTAAGCCTTTGGTATCTAAACTCACAACCATAGAAGCTTCTTTGCGTGAAGATAAAACCTTCAGTGATCAATAAGAATGATATAATAAAAATCACTTAAGTCTCCAGGTTGGGGGTGTGTAAGTCTTTAAAACCTTCGGTGCATAGGTATTCCAGCCATTTTTCCTCATCTTCTTCACACCGGTCCCTTCAAACGGCCAACCTCGGTGGTTTGGTGCAAGAGCGGCTAATTTTTTCTTCTCATCTAAATAATGAAACATAGATACTGAAACAGGAAGAGCTACTTCTGCTTCAGGAGGGAGAAAACTAACGCAGAAGTAGCCAATGCCAGTTTTTTTTCTACTCACCAGAATCTTGTTAAAGGAAAAAAATGACATCTCTTTTTGCATCTGCAGAAATCTCTTATAGATTCAGCAACGTGACAGAATAAACTGCAGTTTGTCCGCTTCTCACTTCTTTTTGTCTTTTTGTTTCTTCTCCGGCTTACGGTTCTGCTCGGCGGTGCTCACGCCGCGCGGGATGATCAGCACGCTGCCGTCGGCGCTGTACTGCAGCGAGTACTCGCTGGGAGGATAGGGCCGGCCCTCCTCGTCCCGTAGCTGAGTGAACACCTCCTGGTACACGCTTTGCATCTTCTGCTTCATCTGCCGGATGGAGCGGATGAACTCCATCTTCTCCTTCAGTAGACGGGCCTTGTCGCGCCTCAGGTCTTGGACGCCCTGCTCCAGGTTGATGATTGCGTCCAGCTTGCGCTTGCGGCAGTTTTGGGCGGCCATCTTGTTCTTCCCGCGCCTGCGGATGTCGCGGATGAGGGCGAGCTGGCCTTCGCTCAGGTGGTGCTTGGTTAGGAGCTCGTTGAACTCCTCCACTGGCAGGTTGATGATCTTTTCGTTGGAGAAGGGGATTTTCATGGCCTTGGCTCGGCGCTCGTCGCGACTCGAGTGCTTATCGAGGAAGTCCTGAGCAGGCTGGAGCTTTGAGCCGTGTTTGTCGCGGATGTTCTTCTTCCCAGCTGAAACAGGAAGCTCTGAAGGCTCAGAGAAGGCGGAGGAGAGTGGCAGGTTGTAAGTGTGATTGTGGCTGATGCTGTCGAGCTGAGGGAGGTTGTGGAACTGGGAAGGGTCCTGGTAGCTCATGCGGCAGAGCTTACTATACTCCGGCTGATAACCCCCCACAGCCCCCTCTTCCGTCTCCACAGTGGCGACCTCGGAGTCGGTGCTGTAGCCCACAGCTCCTTCCTCGGAGAAGGTGGCAGACGTGGAGGAGGAAGAAGCTGCGGATGAGCAGGACGTCTCGGAGCTGCTCGGAGAGGCCGGGCTGTGGCTGGAGTCTAGCGACAGACCAGAATCTGAGTCCAGCTCGTCCTCCAGTTGGGAAGCCTGGGCCTGGCTGAAGCCCTCCTCCATGGCGAGATCCAGCAGGCTGATTTCATCGAGCATGGACTCCTCCAGGAGTGTGGCGAATGGATCCGGCAGGGCGGGCGTGTTTGTAACGTTGTTACTGGAACTGTTGATTTGCGGTGGGAGAAAGATCCCCGTCAGGTTAGTGGCTCCGAAGGTGGAGTTGACGTTGGTGGAGTTGCTGGAGGAAAGTGTGAGCATGCTGGTTCTTGGGGTAATTCTTACAGAGTCCAGCTGGGGGTTGAAGATCTGGGGGAAGTCTTGGCTGCAGCTGGGGAGGGAGGCCTGGTGAAGGCTAACATCTTGGTTTATAGGAGTTGAGGGTGTGGAAAGTCCAAAGTTTCCCACTGTGTTTGACTCAGCTGTCCCATTTGTGGGAGGTGCACTGCTGGAATTTGTAGGGACTGCAGTGTTGTTCACTTCCATTGCCTGTGAACAGAGTTCATTAGATTTAGTATTTTGTGGGCTATTTGTAAGCGATTGATACAGTTCCACACCTAAAGGATAAATATATCTAACCTGTAGCTCCATTATGGCCATAATATCTTGCCACTGCTGCTCCAGGTCTAACTGAGGCTCTGCTGCAGGCAGCTGTGGCGCCAGAGGAAGACCCTGAGATGTGGAAGGAACTTCTTCATTGGTGATTTGTATTTCCGGGGTAACAATGGGGGCTGGAAACTACATGAAAACATGTAGAAACGTTACCAAAACCCTTATAACCCGTTCTTTTCCGTAGACACATTTCTTTATTCTCACCTCGGCGTCTTCTCCGAAAGGGAAGGTAGCCTCCAACAGCCTCAAGCATTCCTGTAGTGACAGTGAAGTCTGTGAGCCAAGAGTTTGCAGCTAGTAAGGAAAGGAAACATTATAAATAAGGATAAATTATAAGATAGATATATATAATCCCTTTTGCATGAGTAAGGTATAATATATAGATATAAATGTAGTATTATTCAGGGATGTTAGGTGAAATCACTTCTATATCTTGTGCTATCCATGCATATAAGCAGTTGTAGGGTCATAGGAAGCAATCAGGATGGGACCTATATTATATCTTTTAGTATTTTAGTATCGTATTGTTGTTTTTAGGAAGACAATGTACCATCTGTCCAGAGACAACAGATGGAAAATAGTTTTTTAGCCAACTCTGGTACATCTGCAGCAATGCTATTAATGTGCACTGTCCCTGTCAAATAAACCAATAAATAAATATCTGTATCCATAATTATCCATTTTACAGTGATTATGTGCAACTTGTTACAAAATTAAACATTTTATAGCACTCTACTTAAGCTCACTTACATTTTATAGCTGAATTATTAGAAAAAGACCGCTGTGGTGCACGAGCTCAGCGTCTTGTGACAACATAAAGCAGCGAATCACAGTGTAAGCAGGGCAGATCCATTTCTCACCCTGAACAGTATATAACCACACACCTATTCATGTCCCTTTAAACTACAACTTACACACACCAATCTCTGCTAAGAATAAGACTGAAGATCTTAAAGAGTCTGACTTGCTGTTTACCACCAGGGTTTACACTAGCCCAAATATAATCCTTAAAGAGGAAAGCCCTGAGAGTCAACTGCCTTTTATTTGTTTAGTTTGTATATAAACGTATTGAAAAGAGAGATATGACTTTAATGTGTACTGCTTTTACTTTGAAGGACACATTTCTTTCAAGTCCAATCAGATATTTCCGTTATTTCTCCAGTAAATACACATAAAAATAAAGGTATGTAATATGCGAGTTACCAGAACACCCTGGAGCAGCACTGATCCGGTTCTGTTAAATTCAACGTAAACAAGAAGAGCATGGATGATCCCAGATGCTAAGATATGCTAGCGGTTCACTGCTGATCGAGCCTGAACTGGATGATTCTTAAAGGTTTGAAGCCCTGAAAACGTGGTAGAGCTGTGTTATTCATAACGAAGAGCTCGTGCACACGTGTGACGACACATGCTGGACTGAATTTAACCACTGCTGTGACTCAAACCTCTGATTGTTTCAGGCAGCTGGTGAAAAGAAACTACAAAGGTCTCCACATTTATAAAAAGTGATACTCAGTCTTATCGACTTGTGCAGCTTCTGAGTTTTAATGTGTTTTTGAAGAGCAGTTAAATGTAGCACCTCCTTCTAGACAAAAGGAGGTGCTTATGGACCATTTGGGCTTAACAAACCTGCTCTGGAATGCTCTCTCCGGTCTCCCCGTCGACTGGATGAACCCCTTGCAAGTTTATGCCGTTTCTCCAGCTCTCTTGTTCCTCGTTCCCATCTTTGTTCTCCCGGGGGTTAGGCTTCTCCTCCTCACTCTCCTTCTGACGGCTGCTGTAGTTGAACACTTCTCTTCCAGCACCAAGGTCGACGTCCTGTCGCCATAGGATGTCAATCAAGTCAATGTCCTGGAAAAAACATACAGCAACCACTGAAACATGGCCCCATAAATAAAAAAGTTAGTTCAAATCCAGGCACGACATAGACTGTCTTTATTTAGAAAAGTAATTGAGGGTACTCAACAAATTTGGGTTGTATATAATTACTTTTTCTTAATAACGAGAGGTCTGATCTACCATGTTAAGAGTTTCTTTCATTGGGCAGCTCATGTAACACAAATCAGATGATACAACCATGTCATAAATGCATTGACATGGTGGTTAGACTTAGATTTAACCGTATTATTATTTATTATCATGTGATCAGGGGAAACAATAAAAGCCCACATCTTTATGTGATCCTCAACTCCACTGCATCTATTTGTGAGGGTCTCATGTTTGACAACTACTTTTTTCTGTGTACAATTTGAAGGGGTAAATAAAAGGAGTCTATTTTGAGTCTTAAAGTTGGACTGATAAACATTTTATGTAACCAGCAGTTATGAATGTGGCTCATCATGTTTGACTAAAAATATCTGCCACTGATAAACACCTTCCTGTTAACCGTAAAAATATTAAGGTGTAAAGTAATCTCCACTGTATTTCATCATACCATGCCTTAAATTTTAAACAAGCTTAGATAGTGGCAAATAAAAATATTGTCAATGCAGTTTGAAGATGTCACGTGTACTTGGAAGATTAATTTATGATGCATAATGTCAACTAACTGTGAAACCAAGCATCTGCCATGCTGTAGTACCTCTTTAGTGAGGTCGTCATTGCCATTCGTGGTGTCCTGCTCCTGGTTGCCCTCTGAGGCCACAGCTCCCAGGCTGCCATCCGCTGCATTCAAGCTATATGTGGATTCAGGTGCTCCACCTCCTCCCCTCATGGCCGGGGTAGCGTCGATGTTGTTAACGTCCTCTAAGCCGGCCCCATTGTCCAGGGTTATGCCGGGGCTGGACTGGCTGCTGGCAGATACCACAGTCTCAGAGTCACGATGCACTAGCCAGGTGTTTAGCTCGGTACTGGGCACGAAGAGGCGATCCAGCTGGCGCACCTGGTTTAGTAGCCGCCGAGTGGTGAAAAAATGGTCGAGGTCCACACTCTTTGGATGGATTCCATAGCCGTCCAGCGTGTTGCGGAGATTGTGAAACTGTGTCTGGGTGTAGGCTGAGCTAGGCCCCAGGATGATCTCTCTTAATGGGGGCAACTGATTGCTTAAATAAGTGTCAACGTCCACCCGCACCCCAATGAGACTCAGAAGGATGGTGAACTGAATCAGGCCCTCTGTGAAGTACTTTTTCAGGTAAAGCATTTCTTTACAAAAGGAACAAAAAGTAAAAGTAAAAGATAAAAACAAAAATGAGGCCAATTTCCTTTGATTAACAATTCTCTAACCCTAAAAGACAGAAGCAGATACATAAACATAAAAAGGGTTTTTAACAGGATAAGGTATGTTTAAGAGGTGTGAATGAGCCACGCTGAGGTTTCCGCTTCTCAGATTCCAGTTTGTAGGGTTTGTTCTTCATAAGGTTCTCATCTTCCCATTCCTGGCAAAATTAAGAGATAACAGTCAGTTTAACTATTAACTGCATCACTTCACACACTGATAATGCTTTCAGCCTACGACACCCAAGTCTTACCTAGCAATGTTTGTATTAAACACATTTTAAAGAAAAATTCGGACTTGCTAACCCCTCTGCAACCACTTCATCCTCCCAAGGCTGAAGAAGTGATGTCGGTTCACACCGCGTAGTGCCTTTTCAGTAAAGCAGAGAAGCTTTGAGACATCACCCCACCCTTGAGAGGACAACTACTTCTGGTGGGTGCTGCTGAAGGTGATTGAGAGTCGACAAAACTCGCTGGACTGGCTCGGTACTGGCTCGCACACGTACCAACGACAACGTTGGGTGGTGTGCTGGGTCCCTCCCTCCTCCAGCACAGCTGCACCTATCTTTGTCCTTATAACGATAGCTGTAGGCTACCCTGAGCTTTGCGAACCATCTACTACAATTACACATGTGTACTCTCCTTACTACACTACATAAAGTAACTATTATAGGACACGTCTCAACATAAAGAGATAAAATAGCAGCTCAATTTACTACCCAAAAAATGACAGGTGCCTATGCAAGTATTTACTTCTTTACTTCCGCTGTAGCTAGCATCAAACAATCTCCCTAGCAACAAGTGGTGAAAAGATGAGTGATGGATTGTACAGCCAATCACAGCACTTAAAAGTGGTGACGACACATGACTCCAGCAACTCCTAGTCAATAGGAATAAAGAAAAGGCGGAGTTTAAGGAAATGCTAAGCTTCAAGCCAAGCCCTACACTGTTAGCTTTCAAAGCTAGTTTGCTGCTAACTACCTTACTCGTTTTGATACTTTCAAAAGTAACTTATACATTAAACAAGATACATAACTGTATCCAGACATTTAACTAAAACTAATCATTTAATACTCCCAGTTGACGTTTAACATTTGCCAACAAAACACAGCAATTCACATCTCGGCGCACGCAAATATTACTTAATTGAAACCTTTTATTTTAATACTTACCCATGAAGATTTTTCAACCGTGTCTTCATGCCAACAACTCCGACTATCATCAAAGACCGGCAGCTTAGTCTGGTTTCATTAAAAGTTTCAAAGTGCAGTTCGATATAGCAGTCTCCAGCCTACTCTCACTGAATGGCCCACCATGACTTGCAAAATTGCTAGCTGGCCCGGCTAGCTTAGCAGCATTTGCTTGACACCAAAACACGCGCACACACGGAGCATGCGTAGAACTTTCTAGTAGCAAGCTTTCATCAGCCGATGGAAATCCCCCCACACCCCCCCGCCCGGTGATTATTTAATCAGCTAACATGTAAAAACAGTAAATCACTGTCTTAAATAGTAATAATATCAAATATACTCTTTCTTTGCTTTAAATATATTAATTGTAGAAAGTAAATGACTTAATGAAAAACCTATGACAGATGCCAGTAGTACTTGTTGCAATGAAAAATGAGTCTGTCACCATATAAAAATAATTAACTTGTAACAGGAATTATTTCAGGGTCAAGTGGAATAACTTTACATTTTAATGCTATGTAATCAGTCTGTGTTATATCCTTTCCTTTCTTCCACAACTCTTAATAT
Organism: Pseudomugil gertrudae; assembly: GCA_037177535.1. Taxonomy (NCBI): domain Eukaryota; kingdom Metazoa; phylum Chordata; class Actinopteri; order Atheriniformes; family Pseudomugilidae; genus Pseudomugil; species Pseudomugil gertrudae. The sequence goes on from JBAMHV010000023.1 coordinate 2,168,717, forward strand.
TTTAAATATATTAAAAGAAGTTTTTCTCTTTTGTATTGCAATTGTAATTTATGGGCTAAAATAGATCTGTTAGATAAGTTAAATAATTACTAACATGGCAAACATTTGCTTTCAATATATTTTTAAAAAACAATCACAAAACCCAGCAGACGTTTAAATTAAAAACCAGCTTTATTTCTCTTTTTCCATCATGACATAATCTGTTGAGTTCACTAAATATTAACCCCCATCAGGTTGACAGGTCTGTTGTGATATCTCTTTGAAATGTCAGCTTCAATCTGCAAAAACAGATAACAATGAACAGTCATAAAAAATGAAAAGCTTACAGCACATGATGATGCATGTCTTTATTCTAAATACTATACCACTTTCTTTTTATCCTGTCATTTATTTCAACACAGATCTGGTGACAGGGGTTTAGATTTTCAGTATTTGACGCTTTCTCCTGCCTCCCCTTACGGAAAGTACCAACTCGTGAGGAAAACTTAATGGAAAAGTAATCCAATACCAGTTTCTGGAGTTCCCGGGTGCGTCCTGCCAGCAGGTCAACACGAGGCTCCAGCCTGGACTGCTCCTGTAAAGCCTCTTGCCTCTTCTCAGCCATCGTGGCAGCTTTCAGCACAAGAATGTCAGCCTGCTTCAGCTTCTGTCTCAGTACCTCAGACACTCGCTCAACATACCTAAACACATACAGATTTAACGATTATGAGGTATTGTGCAAGATCTAGGAGGTAAAAGGTTTTCATTTTGACCCAAACATCATTGTAATGTGAGTAATAATGGATGATTGATGCGTGTTGAAACCAGACAGTGTAACTTTGCAGGAGCGGATCAGTCTCTAATGGGATCATGTGACCTGGAACCATTTGTTTTATATCCCTTTAAAATAGTTTTTGTTAATGAGGAATGGAATTAACCCGGTTAGCACCTGGAGCTCATCAGTTATGTTAGCTAGCGATCACACGTTAGCATCACAACATGGTTTTTCTCTC
>JBAMHV010000023.1:2388124-2405255 GCA_037177535.1 Pseudomugil gertrudae
GCACAGAAAGTAGTGAAGAAAGTGAACCTGGTATGTTTGATGGAGATTTAGCGCCGCTGTTCAATACAGAAACAGAGGATGAGGACTTCCATGGGTTTGATTGATTATGATTACCAGCAAAAAAAAAAAATGTGAATGAATCAATACTTAAATAAAGCACAACCAAACTCAGTTTGCTCTTTTTTTTAAAAAAAAATACACACTTGTATGCTTGTGTGTGTGTAAGTGTGGGCGTGGATTGTATATAAAACCCGCGCCTGATACAGTAACGACACGCATAACTGAGACTTTTGGTACGGTGCGCCTTGTGGTCGTGAAAATACGGTAGTTAGATTCCCGATCTGCTGCTCTGCTTCCGGAAACATCTAAGATGCCACTTTTTAAAGCGAGTTTCCGTGTAACCTGAAACAAAAGCTGTTCTCACAGGCGAGAAAGGGAAATGCAGCTTGTTTACCACTGAGCTTGTGTCAGCCATGAGGAACTGCTGATGCAGATCACTGATCTAGTGTAGCGCTGCAGGATCAACGACCTTCAGGGTTTTTATTAACCTTTATTTTAGGTTTACACATGAGCAGGTTTTCATTAAGCTGACTTAGATGCTTGTTTTTGTCTAAGACGTGTTTCTTTTTTACTTGTTTTGTTTAAAGGTTTATTCATTTGATAAATTGGCTCAAATAAGATGTGAAGATGAGATGACACTGTCATGAAGTGGCGCTGTATAAATAAAGTTGAACTGAATTTAGTTTTAATAGTTAAATCCTAAAATAAAATAAAAAATTTTTGTAATGAGAAGTTTAGTTTTCTCTATTTTTATCCTGTGTAATGTAACAAAATGTTTTTAACCCTTTATAGCTCTGGTTTTCGATGGCACTACTAACCCCGTTCACCCGAACACAATCGGAAGCATCGATCCTCACTGCCAAGTGGGAGACGTCGTTCAGGGTGAGCACTCTGAATTAAAACAATCTAAACATCACTTTTTTATTTTTATTTGTGTGAATAAAACTAATCTTTGTTTTCCAGATGCTTACAACAGCGCTAAGATGTTGTGTGACCAGTACTACCTCTGCTCGCCTGACCTGATCATGCAGGAGATGAACCGTAAGTGTGACCCGTCGGGTTAAATGATAAGGACCTGCAGAGGCCCGTCACAGCCGGTTCAAACCGGATTCCAGACCCGCTCAAAACTGACCTGTAAACATTGTTTATTGTTTTCCAGACAAGAACAATCATCCGATAAGCATTGTGTATGTACCCTCTCACCTTTATCACATGCTGTTTGAGCTCTTCAAGGTATTGGCGGATCAATAAGTAAAAATCTGTCCAGGACTCCTGAGAGGAAGCTCGTCTCCTTTAACGTTTATGACTTGTTTTTGTAGAACGCCATGAGAGCCACGATTGAGACTCACGAGAGCAGCAACAACCTCCCGCCCATCAAAGTCATGGTGTCTCTGGGCAGCGAAGACATGTCCATCAAGGTGAGGAGGGGACCGTAAATCCACCTGGTGGAAAAAAGATGGTTAAGTGTAGAGTAAATACTACGGTGGCCGGGAAGGGCCATTTAAGATTACATCTACTGAAACACTTTTATAAAGATTTGACCTGGATGTGATGTCACGAGGCGCTACGTTGAGAGTTAGCCGACATCAGCGGCGATGGAGGACGTACTGACCGTTCTGTGGTAGTTCTCTGAAGAGGATGATGCCTTGATGTTCTGAATAACATTAAGGAGGAGACACCACACCAGGAGATAGCGCCCCCACGTCCATAGAGGCATACAGCAACCACCCAGCACCTAGGACAAGGCAGGCCAGGGTCCACGCCACAGCTGTAAGGCTGGGGCATCGGACCCCACGCTACCCAGACCGGGGCATCGTGTTAGTGCTCTGAGACACAACTACAGTCTTGTGATTTCACTTCCGGGTCACATCTTTGTAAAAGTTTCGTTAGATGTGAATTTGCATCGTGAAAATGTAAAAGTGTTTCCGTGGATGTAATCTAGAATCTGCAGGTTATGAAGGTTCAGTGTGGAAAACCTGCTACATCTGCACCTAGGATCCCTGTTCTGTCTGTGTGATACGCCTCCACGAGGTTCCTCTCATAACCGCTTATCACCGCGTATTAATAGGTGGATTACAGAGCTCTGTGCGATGCCTCACACGTTTTAATAAAGTTTTTTTTTAAACCGGTTCCAGATCCGTATCTCAGACAGAGGCTTACTACACAGTCAGAGGTGCACCAAAACATCAAGGTTAAATCCTCCCCCCTTCCCCCGTAGCAGTTACATAACAGCCTCACCCTCTTCATGCAGCATACTCATGCTTCAGCTCTGATAAGATTAGCTTCATACGGGACACATTATCAGGTCTGATCACTAACCAGGTTACATGGGTTAGTTAGTTCTGATCCACATGAGGGAGTTAGTTAGTTAGTTAGTTAGTTCTGATCCACATGAGGGAGTTAGTTAGTTAGTTAGTTAGTTAGTTAGTTAGTTAGTTAGTTAGTTCTGATCCACACGAGGGAGTTAGTTAGTTAGTTAGTTAGTTCTGATCCACATGAGGGAGTTAGTTAGTTAGTTCTGATCCACATGAGGGAGTTAGTTAGTTCTGATCCACATGAGGGAAAACAAAGAGAAAATACAGCTAATAAATGCAGTGAATAAATTAATTAGTGCAAATTATTAGTTATTATTATAATTATTTATTCCCTCCTCTGTAAGCGGTGGAAAATGGATATTGGTTAGTTAGTTAGTTAGTTTATTGTCCTTTATGGGAAATTTGTTTTCACAGAAAAACTGTACAGTTATATTTACGCTTTTACCAATTTACAAACATGTTTCAACAACAACAACAACAAACAGCAGGTCCTGTTACTGTGTGTTCATGTGTGGTTCAGTGCAGTTATGTCTGAGGGGATGAAACTGGTTTTGAAGCTCTGTTGAATCTCAAAGTTGTGTATCTGCATCCAGATGGTAGTAATGTGAAATACTGATGAAGTGTGTGTGTGTGATCCTGTAATATTGTGTGTGTGATGCGTGTGATGGCTTTAGAGTTTAGCTGAGTGAGGTTAGGGGTTTGAAGGACAATAACCTTAGAGGTAATATTGGTTGTTTTGGTGAGTCTGGTGTCAGAATATTATAAAACATGTAGATATGTAAGAATGGGCTGAACGTGTATACAGCAGGAGGAGAAACATTTAGTCCTTTTAGTTTACAGATGGAGATTAAAATCCCATTTTTAACCTCTGACCCCTTTTGTACATTTTTACACTGAAATATGTGCAAACAGCTCAGCTTGAGGCTAAATGTGAGCGACGAGCATGTACTTGTCTGCCGGGCTCATGTTTTCATCATCTCCTCCTCTTCGTCTCTGCAGGTGAGCGACATGGGAGGCGGCGTCGCCTTCCGCAGGCTGGACAAACTTTTCAGCTACATGTACTCCACCGCTCCGGCCCCGCAGATAGGAAAGCACACGCAGCCGCCACTGGTAAGTAAACGCGTAGGGACGGGTTTGCTTATAGCACCGTACGCAACGTGGCTGTTTCTCTGCAGCATTAAAAACATCATTTAGCCTTTTTATATAGAATCAAACTGCTTTTATGGTTATTCTAAAAGAGACTGACCGAGAATAAACAAAGCAAAGTTGACTAAAACAACTTCTTGTTGTTCTTTTTGCAGGCTGGCTTTGGTTATGGCCTTCCCATCTCTCGCCTCTATGCTAAATACTTCCAGGGGGACCTGCAGCTTTACTCCATGGAGGGCTTCGGCACAGACGCGGTCATCTACCTGAAGGTGAGTGAACGATGGGAGTTTTAAACCCTGCTGTACATAATTAGTCTAAAGCACCTTGTGACCTCATCAAGCAGAACTGTGCAGGTAAAACGGGTCATTCAGTCTCGTCTCGTCCCTCCAGGCGTTGTCCACAGACTCCATCGAAAGGCTGCCGGTGTACAACAAGACGGCGCTGAAGAACTACAAAATAAGCCAAGAGGCCGATGACTGGTGTGTTCCCAGTAAAGAGCCTCTAGATCTGCGTAACTACAAAGTGGTTTAGTGGGAAAGTGCTCCAGGTGTGACCTGGTGCTTCAAGACTACGACATAAAGATGCCTCCAGGGTTATGTCCTCTCGTTTTCACGGCGACGCCTGCAGCGGGGCAACTTTTTTCCCACATCTGTCGTCTTTTTGGCTTTTATCCTTCATCAGCAGACAACGACTAACAGGATGCTTGATCACGTTAGAGACTCGGAGGAGACCCGGGGTGTTGCTGGGGTGGCTCCAGCACGAACGGGGGACGGTGTGTGTGTGTGTGTGTGTGTGTGTGTAAGGGGGAGTCATGTGCAGGTAAGAGAGACGGAGGCGGCGCCCAGCTTGATGCGGGCGCTAATGCGAGGGACGTGGAGATAAACAGGGAAACCCTGTTGTTCAGCATTTATATCTATAATTCACCCAAAGGCGTGTTTTTATTTTAAATACTTGAATTATTGAAACTAATATTTGCACCTTGTTTTTTTCTGTATCTGAACAAATGTTTGCTTTAGTTTTTTTTGCATGGATATCTGTGCAAACTGTTCAGGACCAGGCTGAATGTAATCCTGCTATTTTTGTGCTTTTGCTTACCTAATAACCACAAACGGTACCACGTTTGTGAACGTAGCGCCTAAATTCTTTCATATCACAGCCATGAGAGTATTTTCCAGCTTTGTGCTGAGGCTAAATCATTTCAGATAACTTCCTTGTGGCTTATTCAGCTCCAGGTTCTACCAGTTTGATTCAGCGAGGCCAGTCTTAGAGCTACTTCCTGTACTGTACCAGTAAGGGAAAAGCCCTGGGTCCATATGTGTTGGAAATGAAGAGTTCCTCTTTGTATTTACCAGAACTATACAGTATGTAAAAGTTATTTTTTTATAGCTTCATGTTTTTGTAAATACTGTAAATAAAAAAAACTACGTGAGCACACGGTGTCCATGTTTTATTTCCCAGCATGTCCTGATTGTATCAGGATTAACTGCCAGGTTAGGGTTATGAAGCCGAGGAGAGAGAGGAAGCAGCAAACCAGCAGCTGGCTGGAACTGGATCCGTTCTAAAGAGGGCGATGAGATCAAGCTCGGTAACCTTACCCTGCAACCATCCCTGCACTTACAAAAACAACAATCTTACCATGCACATGTAACAAAATGTTCTGTCTGAGTGGAGAATTGTTTATAGTACTATCATACCGGAGCGTGACGGAGTGGATCACATGGTTTTCCTCTGGCCCACAGCCCAGTGAGGCAGAGGTTACACGGCAGTGAGTAAACACAAGCCATGATCCTGGTCTCATATACAGGCCATGTGAGACTCATGCAGCTAAGGAGCTAATAATATCTGCTTACTCTGCCACATGCTTCCAGTTTCTGAGAAGAGAAACATGAGGAAAAGTTTATGAATCTTAAACACAGAATAGTGCAGAGACATATGTGCTGAATCAGAAATACTTCCATACTTTTTATTAAAACATACAGATGCACTTACATGTGATAAGCATAGCTAATAAGCTAACATGCATGTGTTGTGGGTGGGAGGAAACCCAGAGAGAACCCACGCATACAAACATGCACTGGACAAACCTGCCCAGCCTGGGCTCAAACCAAGCGACCTTGCTGTGTGGTCACAGCGGTAACCACTGCACCACCGTGCTGCCCCGGTAAATATACGGTACTCTGATCGGAATTTAATTCAATTTAATTTGTTATTTATGAGCTTATAATCTCCCTTTAGAGATCAATAAATCCTTCTTAGAATGATTTATAGGCTCCCCTTCAGATTAAAAGCCCTTTTCACAGATTTTTAATTAACGTTAAAAGTTTTCAGCTCGTTCGGGTTGAAAACAGGTAACTTTTTAACGTTTAGATCCACCTGTTTGTTTTCATGTAAAACGTTTCCTTCACGCTTTTATTCTTTTAACCTTCAGCTTTTATTCTGATTTTCTTTCTCTCTTGCTTTTGTTTTTAATTCTGCAGGACGCTTCTTGTTTTCTAATGATTTGACGTCTTTCGTAAGCCCTTTGTTGACCTGTGCGACACAAATCCACCTGCCTGTCTTACCCTCAGGTGTGTTCCAGGTCGTTGCATAACTGCACTGTGTTGTTGTTCATTTTCCTTTTTTTATTCTCTTAGTTTCATTTCCTGATGTGTCTTTAGTTTGATTCGCTTTGTGTCGACATGCAAACATTTCTAAACACAAAAAGGACAGAATAAGGTCTGAGTCAGCAGAAAAGCATCACATTATCAAAGCTGTTATTTATAATAATAAAACCTTTTATTTCTAGGCACCTTTCAGGACCCAAAGGTCACCTTACAAAACCATTAGAATAAAAAAAAAAACATGAGAATTAAAATCAGTTTAAAACATAAAAAATAAAACATCATAAAGCAATAATAATAATAATTAATGTTATAGATCATGTAACATTGTATAGTTTAATAAACATCTAAACACAGGATGATGCATTATAAATATCGTGTTATTTTTAACGCTCCATAGCTTTGGATCTGTTATTGCTGCTACACCAACACACTTATTAAACTCTCCAATAGCCGCTAAGATGATTAGTAAGATCTTACATAAAGCAGAAAGAAATCCTGATTCTGATCAGAGCTTGTTACTATGAAACACTCGGCTTCTAAAAATAGCTGAAATGGTTCAAGCTGAGGACAAAACACCAGTTTTCTCCTGAATTTCTGGCAGCTTTTAACAAGCTTAAATGGAGACGTTGTGCTTTCCAGTGGGAAGATATTCACGTCTTAGTGTTCTCCTGTGGACGTATCAACTAAATCTGATCTCATTACAGCCGATACATCCTCTTTACCTATTGATGAATGATCTAACTCACACAGAAAAGCATCTGAGAGCCAGACGTTCACTAAACAACTCTTTGTTTGTATATTTAAATAAAGTTATTTTATGTGGCATGAGATGCAGAAGAAGCATTTCTGGATTTAATACAGCGCACATGGATATGTTTGTCTATGTGTGGCTAAACAACCTGTATTTATATTAGCTGCTGCTGGTTGCAGGTCCAAAGCACCCTGATACCCAAAGGAGCTACACCTGCCACCCCATGAGAAAGTCACATGCACAGGTCAAACTGTTTACTTATACAAATTATATATGAGCTGGACTAAAATAGTCCTAAACTTAATCAGAACTTTTAATGGTTATCATGGTTACCATGGTTATCATGCTTATGGTTATCATGGTTATCATGCTAATCGTTATTATCATGATTATCATGCTTATCATGATTATCATGCTTATCATGGTTATCATGCTTATCATGATTATCATGCTTACCATGATTATCATGGTTATCATAGTTATCATGCTTATGGTTATCATGGTTATCATGCTAATCGTTATTATCATGATTATCATGCTTATCATGATTATCATGCTTATCATGGTTATCATGCTTATCATGATTATCATGCTTACCATGATTATCATGGTTATCATAGTTATCATGCTTATGGTTATCATGGTTATCATGGTTATCATGCTAATCATTATTATCAGGGCCATCATTGTTATCATGCTTATCATGGTTATAATAGTTATCATGGTTATCATGCTTATGGTTATCATGGTTATCATGCTAATCATTATTATCATGGTTATCATGGTTATCATGCTAATCATTATTATCATGGTTATCATTCTTATCAAGGTTATCATGCTTATCACGGTTATCATGCTTATCATGGTTATCATGCTAATCATTATTATCAGGGTTATCATTCTTATCATGGTTATCATGGTTATACACCACAGCTTCACTGATTCTCAGTTATTTTCACCTGCTTTTCATGTTCATCCTGTAATGTTTTCTATCTGCTCCTCTGTGCAGGGAGGAACAGAAGGAGCACCACCACAGCTCTGCATTGTCACCTCCAGCATGCCACTAATGATGTTTTTACTCACACCATGAGAAACAGACTCAATGAGGGGAGTACGACGTCCACAAACGAGGCCTCTGCTCACACTCCCACTCCTCCTGTGTTCTTCACTGATAAGAGCCCCATCACATTGAACACATGAGATGCTGTGGAGGTTGTTCTGTGACTTGGTTTGGCAGTGGGTCAGTGATGGGCTGGGGAAGAATCTTCTACATCTACATGCTCACCAGAGGTGCCCTAACTCCCAGGAGGTACTGGGCTCCTCTGACCCCCTCTGACCATACGCTGTTGCAGTGGGACCTGAGCCCCTTCCACCACAAAGCTTAGCCTCATGTGGTGGTATGTCAGCAGTTCCTGCATGACAGAGACATTAATGTCCTGTTCACCGAACCTGAATCCAATCCAGCTGCTCTGGGTTGTCGTGTCCAGATCCATCCATCACAGGCACGTCGCACCACAGACTGTCCAGGCGTTGCCCTCAGGAGAACGTCTTCTCATCATCAACAGGCCCGGACATTGTAGGGGGCATGCAGGTACACACACACACACACACACACACACACACTTCTGAACCTCATTTTTAACTGTTTTCACAGAGAGCAGTGCAGTTTCATGCACACTTTGACTTTTCTAGTTTATGCTTTGATTTGATTTGGGTTTTGATTTATGGAAATTTAAATTAAAAACACATTAACCATCTCTACGTTACATGAATGAAACGGTTTAAACATGTTTTTAACCCTTTAACGGCTCGTGCAGCACCACTTTTTCAGAGCCCCATTGCATAATTCTGTAATATTAATCTGAAATGGGAATTCTGCCCCCTGTTGGACACTTTTAATACTACATATTTTTTTTACATAACACTGTAATAAATTACACAAATGTGCAAATAATGATTATTTATTTATATATTTACATTAAGTCAAACTGCTTCACTCTGATTGTTTTAAAATCACCTTTTCTACATTATTTCTGTGGTTAAAGGATGAATTTATCCATCTATCCCCCATCCAGGTTTTAATTTTCACCTCTGCCACCGCCCCTCGGGTTTTATTGATGAATGAAAGATCCTGCATGCAGCAGACATCATGCTTGATTTACAGTCACTCTCAGGTTTATGAGGCTCCAGGAGCTGCTGATCTAAATATGACCACAGAGTTGTTTACCCAGGCCAGCTGAGCTTACGTACATCCAGGAGTGGAAAGAATCCAGTGGTGTCCTCCTCCTTATCGTGCAAACAAAAGGCTCTGATAAAATCCCCTTAGCAACGGCTGAAACTGCCAAAGTACACGGCGTCCAGTATGTTGGTGTGTAATGGAATTCTGAGTCATCTCATGTGTGATGTTTGTCGGGTCATTCAGACATGTAACATGAGACGATGAATCCAAGCTGTACAACAAGGTGGCGTATTCATGGAAAGCAACACAAAAGACACAGAACAAGGTTATTTAGATACTTTTATTTTGAAAATAGACATAATACAAGTAAATAAGTGGATAAAAACATGCTTGAAACGCCTAAGAAGAAAGTTTTAATATTTAAAAGCAACTAATTCATGGCAGAAACAGTCAATTTAAAGTAAGAGGCGACTGTATCTGCCTCTATAATACGCCTGTAAGGCAGAGGATTAATGGTTAAAAGCTCCTGTTGTCTCATCAATGAAACTCAAATTTAAATCATATACTGATTTTGATATTTACAGATTTATTACACAGAAACAAAATCAATCTTAATATTATTCACAGTGACAAATGATCTGTAAATGATGACCACGTTTTAAAGTCTGAAATCAGGTTGTTTATGTTCTAAGAAACAATAAAGACTGATGCTAAAAGATGCTAAAAGATGCTCAAAGATGCTAAAAGATGCTAAAATATGCTAAAAGATGCTCTAAGATGCTAAAAGTTGCTAAAAGTTGCTAAAAGATGCTAAAAGATGCTCAAAGATGCTAAAAGTTGATAAAAGATGCTCAAAGATGCTAAAAGATGCTCAAAGATGATAAAAGATGCTAAAAGATGCTCAAAGATGCTCTAAGATGCTAAAAGTTGCTAAAAGTTGCTAAAAGATGCTAAAAGATGCTCAAAGATGCTAAAAGTTGATAAAAGATGCTCAAAGATGATAAAAGATGCTCAAAGATGATAAAATATGCTCAAAGATGCTAAAAGATGCTCAAAGATGCTAAAAGATGCTAAAAGATGCTCAAAGATGCTAAAAGATGCTCAAAGATGCTAAAAGATGCTATAAGATGCTCAAAGATGATAAAAGATGCTCAAAGATGCTAAAAGCTGCTAAGAGCTGCTCAAAGATGCTAAAAGAGGATAAACAATATAACTCAGATGACTGATGCTTCTCCTGAACCTCCCACTGATGCTCAGATATGCCCGATTCCTCGTCTGCAAGCGTGGCTACAGAAGCCGCATGGCCGGATCCTTTCATATGGAACAGTAAATAGACACAAAGCAGAAGAGGGAAACAAATACCTTCTTACCTTTCCTCTTCGGTTTGTTGTCCAGACTCCATACCTAAAATCCAAGCAGTCAGACCTTATTTTGTAATCTTGTCCCAGATGTCAGGTTCTAACAGGCCCATCCAGCTGTCAATCATGCTGACAATGACCAATAGCAGCACGAGCCCGCCTCCTGCACATTTTTCACTCCGATAGCAAAAAACTGAATCGAGAGCAAAAACTTAGGTTTTGAGAGAGAGAAGAAATTATATTTATATTAAAATTTTCACTCTGACAGCAGAGAAAATATTAGTGTAAAAAATAGTTTTGAAATACTTTTTTAAAATATATTTTTAAAAATGTGATGATTAATAATAATTATCTCAAAACTTTTTTTTTTGCTCTCAAAACTTTTTTTTTTTGCTCTCAAATATAATTTTTTTACTCAATGTAAAAAGAATTACTATGAAATATATATTTTCCTTTCAAAACATTTTTCCCTCTTGGATTGCTTTTTTTCTTGCATTGAATAAAAAGACAGAAATCGCTCCATACGATTTGGGGTTGTGGGACAAACGGGCTTCTGATGGAGTCTGATGAATAAGGAAAGCAGTTCTGCTGAACCTCTCCATGTTCTGATTTTATATATGATATATGCAATAAAAGTAACAATAAAGAGATAAAAATAACAGAATCTAATAAAACTGCATCATGAACTCAATTTCATTCCAATAAGCTGCACACACGTAGACCTATTTAGTATGTGATCACCCTGTTTTGTTTTGTCTTACTTTAACTTCATTTTTACTTTATTCTCAAATCTACTTCAACTTTATTCTTGAATATTTCAAGTTTATTCTAAAAGTGAAGTAGGGATAAAATAAATAATGCAAATGTTTTTTCAGTGTGGCCTTAATACTCCATCATAGCAAACTGCCGTCATTTGTACAAAGCTGGGTTTTTTTTGTTGGTTTTTTTTGTCCATCCATTTTCCACCGCTTATCCATAGTCGGGCCACGGGGAAGCTACTTTAGGAGGGAAGCCCAGACTTCCTTCTCCCCGGCCACGTTTGCCACATTATTTGGTTCAATAAATAATATATTTTATAATAAATTAAAAAATAAATAATATTTTTTTTCAATTTGATTAAATTAATAAACAACTCATACTTATTTTAAAATCTAATTTATTTACTTTTTTCTGTCTTCAATTATTTAGGAGATTTTTGTAATCTTAACATTTTATATATCAGTAAATGTTATTAGCCAAATTACTTATATCAGCCAAAAATGCAATATTCATCTGTAGTTAAGAGAAAAGTTCAGGGGTGATTTCATTATTTTGTCGTCAGATGAAAGTGAGCTGAAGACCAGGAACCAGACGAAGTCACTTATTTAGACGGTAAATAAATTGTTTGTATATTGAGTTTAAAATAATGGGGTTATGTTTTTTTGCATTTAGGAGTACAACCAATACTGTGTGGTGGAGCCTGCCGGTCAGGACAGGATGAGCCTGTTACCAGGACAAATCAAATCCTACAACTTCAGCTTTGTGGCAAAAACTGAAGACGTTGGGAAGAAAATAGAGGTAATATGGCTTGTTTGTGAGTCAAACAAAGGAGCTGAGACTAATTGTGTGTTTTGATATAGATAACAAGTGTGGAGGTGATGCTAGGCAGCGACAACAGCTGCTGTGTGTTTCTGAGCTGGAGAGGGGCCGGAGGAGATGCCGCTTCCAACCATGAAGCTCTGCAGGCCAGCAGGTCGTCACGACGATATGGGCGCAGCAGGGATGCCCATCAGGAGCTGGACTGGGAGAGTGTGACGATGCAGCACAGCACCATGTAGGTTACTGACCATCTCTGTAAAAGTTACAGGTTTTATCCTCCAACAATAATGTAGGATTCTGTCTGAGCAGGATCATCTCCAGAGTCCCAAAGATCTGTGTTCAGCTAGGCCACCAGCCTCCTGCTCTTACCAACGAAATGTACTGCATCAGTCTCACTGTCCAATCACAGGAGGAGGAGGTGGCCAGTGATGTTAAACTGACAGTAGGCCTCAAACCAGGTAGGTTCATTCAAACCATACATTTTATATTGTTTATTGCATTACATACACATAAACTGGCATATGTGCCTAAAGAGAAGGAACGTGAGTGTGTGAGAGTCATGGTTAGGTTTTCTTTTCCAAATCAGGATTAGGAATGGTGATAAAAGATAAATTGTGGTGAGAAACGGTTTTATAGAAGGTAACAGATGTACACATAAGGACATTTTTGTGTTTCTTCAGGTCAGGATGCCAACCTTGGCCAAACCACCCATGTGACGTTTGATGGCTCAGAGGTTTGTGACGACACCACACCTGCTCTGCTTCCTGATGTCCCTCTGGGAGATCTAAAACCTGAAGAAAAGGTACACTAATGCATGTTTCCAGCTTCAGCAGAAAGTTAATAATACCTGTGTCTGTGCTGTTTAATTTGGGTTGTAGTTGGAGAAATGTGTATATGTCAGATGTGTTTCAACCGGGCCGAGGATCTTCCTGTTTCACGTGGCCTACAGCATCAGCACAACTGTGGAAGGAAGACAGATTATCTGTAAATGTCATAAGGTAAATTAACAAAGGAATTGTATACTGTGTGTGTGCGTGTGCGTGCGTGTGGGTGTGTGTTTCCTCTTCATTTTAGATTTAATCTTTTTACTTTTGTCTTCCAGGATGAGACTGTAACAATAGAGACAGTTATCCCATTTGAGGCGTCAGCCAGATTTGTCTCCACTAAGGTTTTTTTTACAGATTTTTCTGTTATGAATTTATCATCATTAGCAGTTACCTTTCTTACATGTATGTTCATGTGAAAAACATACTAGATTGTTCATTGCCAGGTAGCAGGCATTCCTGGTGCTTTATCAGTTGTAATGCATATGCACATCTGTCAAGTTTGTTCAGTTATTTGTCACAAATATTTGTCAGGTTATTTTAATGTTTTCTAAAAGGATATATTATTACATGTAAACACCGTAATGATGTAGTTGTATTTATTTGTACTTTGTACTGAGCTGAATGTGTAATGTGCTGGTTGAGAGGATGTGAAAGCTGACTATGGTTTGTGTGTTCAGTTTGAGCCATTGGATCATGTAGCGGTGGACATCCCCTTCCTGCTGATGACGGACATCTTGTCCTTGTCTCCATGGCCTCTCCTCCTGACCTCCTCTTCCCTGCAGCTGCCTACAATAAGCAGAAACACAGCTCAGATTCAGTCCCAGCTACAGGAGGGTAAGACGAGTCTCACAGCTGTTCTGCACCATTACTGGAAGTGACTTAGGTTTTGTGTGTGTTCAGTTGTTCTGCAGACAGGCGAGTGTGCCAGTGAGTGCTTCTGTCTGCGATGTCCTCTACCAATGAAAAGCAGTAATGCTATGGGTACAGGACAGTACGTGATATCATGGAGGAGGTATGACCATAAACATGACACACTTTCAGAGAAAGATGAGAGAAGAAGAAGAGGCTTCTAAAGGTCTTCTGTTAAATAGGAATTCTTCCAGTCCTGACAGTCCTCTGATCCAGACCACAGTCACCCTACCTCATGTCATCCTGGAGTCGGTCCCTCTCTACATCTATGCAGGTTCATACACTTCCTGATGGTGGTGTTATGAGTTTTGTCAAGACTGTGTGTCATTGTGTGATTTCCTCCTCCTCAGATTTACCATCGTTCGGCAGAGTCAGAGATTCTTTTCCGATTCGTTATCACATCGAGAACAGAACAACTCAGGTGCAGGAGGTGGAGATGGCTGTGGAGCCGTCGGATGCCTTCATGTTCTCTGGACTCAAACAGGTAAAGCCGTCTCACTGCAGCCTCATGTCATTTGGGTTTGTTTGAGTGTTTCTCACAAAACAACTAAAGTCAGAAAAGTTTGCAAGTATACCAGCTGATTTAACTTCTGGTAAAACCCCTGCTGGGAAGTCTGGGACTCCAGCCCAGAACCCATATTCACTTAATGGTTGAACAGTTTGACAATCACTTAATCTGTGACAAGTCAGATTGCACAGGAATCAGAAGATAGATGTTTAGTTTTAACTCTAGTTTTAGACTACTGTTAAGTCATGTACCATCAAACTAACTGACCATAAACATGGACATGTCTGTAACCTGATTAAAACATTGTGATTTTATACTTCCCCTCCATAAGCCACCACCTTACTGTGGTGGAGGGGTTTGTGTATCCTGAAGATATTTTATGCCCCTGGTAGGGTCATCCATGGCAAACAGGTGTCTAATGGAGGAACCAAACAAAGACCTCTATGAAAAAGAACATGGGAAAGAGGGCTCCCTTACCTGGACATGGATCACCGGGGCCCCCCTCTGGAGACAGACCTGGAGGTGGGGCACGAGGGCGAGTATCTTATGGCCGGGCCTTTGCCCATGGGACCCAGTCGGGCTTAGCCTGAAGGAGTTACATGGGCACCCCCTCCCGTGGGCTCACCACCAGCGGGAGGGGCTGTAGAGGATGGGTGCAGTATGAGCTGGGCAGCGGTCATGGGGAGGAACCCTGGTGGTCCGATCCTCAGCTACAGAAGCTAGCTGTAGGGACGTGGAACGTCACCTCTCTGGTGGGGAAGGAGCCTGAGCTGGTGCGTGAGGTTGAGCGGTTCCAGTTAGACATAGTTGGACTCACTTCAACGCACAGCTTGGGCTTTGGAACCAGTATCCAGCGTTGCTCCCAGTGAGAGGCGGTAATATGTGAGCTCGAAAGGCATGGAACACTTGGTCACATTAATGGCAAGATAAATGCAGCATGTTATCAGAAATACTGGAGGAACATTTACACTCAGCCCAGAAGCTGCACATAGGACATACTTACATATTCCAGCATGATAATGATCCAAAACACAAAGCCAAGTGGATTTATCATTGGCTGCAGCAGCATGGAGCTTCTGGAGTGGCGATCTCAGTCTCCTGAACTCCACATCACTGAGCCACTCTGCGGAGATCTCAAGCTGCAGTTCATACAATAATTTACAGAAACTTGAGGCCTTTTGCCTCAATGGACAGCTTCATCATTGGACACAAGAGCCTCATACACACCTGCCACAAAGCCTCCACTCACTCATTCCCAAAAAAATGAATAAATTCTGCAAGAGAACTTATGAGCACAACTGTATCCCATGCATTTGCAAATTAGTGAATTAAGAGGGAGTGCATTCAGAGATCATGATGATGGGCTAATATGCAGATTTATACCACTATAGAAGAGACAAACCCACTGGAACCTTAGCAGGTTCTCTCAATAGCACACTTTGTTAATGACTCAAGGTAAAAGTGTGTGTTGATGTGCAGGTGCGTCTCCGTATCCTTCCTGGTACAGAGCAGCAGATGCTATATAACTACTACCCACTGATGGCCGGTTACCAGACACTACCACAGCTCAACATCAGCCTGCTGCGCTGCCCAACCTCCAGCACACCTGAACTACAATGCTTCCTGCCACAGCGGATCTTTGTAAAGGTAATGCAGTGTGGCTCAAACACCTGCACTTCTGTCTGTTAGACATCCCAGAAGCTGAGCATTTCTCTGTTTTCAGCCTCAGGGTCGACAGCCAGAGGACGTTTCCATCGCTGCAGCTTGAGAAAAGAAAATGTATGTTCACTGTAAATTCCTTAACAAAACAACATCATGTTGTTTTATAATTCCATTAAAATCAGCCTTTGTTTTTCATTATTCTGTAAAAAAAATGCCTCATGACCAAAAATAGAAAAAAAATTGTGGTTAGTGAAGAAAATGCTAATTTGTCAGTGAAAATTATGTCTTACAATAATGAGTGGTAGTGAAAATTTTATGTGAGCTGTTTGAAAATGTAACTAGTGAGATAGATCAATGTGATGGAGTGATATTTTTCCTCTGTATTTTCCCCTGTTTCATTACATGACTGCAATAGTAGTATGACTACAGGCAGATCAGGAGTCACAGGCTTCAAATTATATGCAACATCCCACTGTAACTCAGTCATGGTGCTGTTTTAATATGTAAAATTGCTTTTTATTCCATTTGTCTGCAACAAAGTTATTGAAAAACCAATGGACTGTTTGTTTTTAATTATTTTTTTATAGGAACCTTTTTTGGGCAGTCAAAGCTCTCAAAGACTGGATCATAAAATTCTTAAAGCATAAAACGGTAAAGTTTCAATAATACCAGATGTTGAAACTGAAATATTTAAAGGTCCTATATTATGTTATGTTTGACGTTTCACAGTGCATCCTATGCACATTTGATAATAAGATGCATTTTGCAACATGCACCATACTATAGTTTTGTCATAACACTCATTTCTTGCTGCGAGGTCTCTTACCTGGAACTGGGAACGGCTTACTATGGTTTGCTCTTCGCTCCTTGCGCTCATCTGCCGCACTGAGCAGCCAGAGACCCTCACATTTTCCCGCCCACCCTGTGACGTCACCTCAGACAGAGAAAACACACAAGCCCAAGTCCGACAGCGTGACATGATATTGATCCCAAAGCCCGGCCCCTCGAGTCTCTGGTTCAAATGCAGTGCTTTAACATACTATACACTATATTACCATACAGTCATGTAAGTAAGTAAGTAAATTTTATTTGTATAGCACCTTTTACAGACAAATAATCACAAAGTGCTTCACAACAAGAAGTACATTACAGTAGCAATAAAATTATCATTAAGATCATCCCAAAAACACAGTACGTCATAACAGTCCCAGGTCCCTTAAAGCTAAAAGGCTTGT
>JBAMHV010000023.1:2617026-2627027 GCA_037177535.1 Pseudomugil gertrudae
TACCTGATTTCCCTCTCCTTGCCTTGGAGCATAATATTTACAGTGTGGATTTGTTTGAGTAGTGCTGGAGGAAGGTAGTTCCTGTTCAGAGGATTTTTATGCCTTCCAGATGAACAGTCCCTGATCTTACAGCGTCTCCTGGATGCATCATTTGCTGAATCAGTAATGTTTACATCTAAAAAGGCCCAATGCATTGACATGCAGTCTATGCCTGTGTGACCCTGTTCCAGGAGATAATAACAGCCCCAGCTATGTTTGCAATGTCAGTGTGGCCTCAAAATGAGTCAAAAGCACTTAGTTTTAAGGATTTAAACCAGGGGAAGGCGGTCTTTGAGTGTTTCTCTGCTGCATCGCACCTGACTCAGTTAAATGAGTAATTATCATGCACACATTTCCTTAATCAGTGTGTCAGATTAGTTGCAGCAGGGAAACAAACACATTGTGGTATTTAAGGGCCTGAGTTTCCAACCCCTGATGTAAACTAGTGTTGCTTTAAGATAAAAAGTCGCTTCCCTTTCCTTTAGTTGTTGATGTTTATAGTTTGTTTACTTGTGAGCTGCTAATCTGAGCCAGTCTGATCCTGGATAAATAAAATTCCAATAAAACAATAAACCCCTTAAAATGTATATGAATTAAAATCACTCATATTTAATTTATAAACCTTTACAGAATAAAACAAAGGAAACCTTTTTTTATTTACTTGAAACAAGATTTTTTTCAATAAGTAGTTGAGTTAAGGTTTATTAATATAGTAGTGATAGTTTAATGTCAAAGGTTTGAAATAGTGTGAAAAAAACAACTTTTATTTGTGATACTTTTGGTATTACAAAGCCAAACTCAGTGCTAGAGACGACTCAGGGAGGTTTATTCCCATAAGATTCATCAAACGGTGCTCTACCAAAGGCAGTTAAAGGGCCAAACACATTATTTCATTTTCTTATTTAGATTTTTGTGTATTTGACATGCACACAGTGAGAAAAGTGACATCTGGTTTTAATTTGAAAGGTTCTGCTGTGTTTTCAGCGGATACCTCAGCCTTTCTCCCCCCTTCTGATACGAATGTTGACAACGTCGTGAAGCAACAAAACAAGAGAAGATTCCTTTAAAATGGCGTAAATGCAGAGTTTTCAGCAAACGCTTATAAAAATATGCTTTTAAATCCCATTTTTCATCTTATTTTCACAGCAGTTGCTCCGAGAGGCCACTTTTTCCCTTCCACTCATGACTTTCCTGCACACTCATTTAAATTTCAATAATGTGGATAGCAGAGATCAGGTTGGCACCCCTCTGTGTGGTAAATGGGTCATTTCTTAAGAGCAGTTTGAGTGAAGCTTGACTCTGTTATTGCAAATCGAGCGTTTTAAAGCACATTAAAGAATTTTTGGTTTCCATTATGGACTTGAGTTGTGACCTTGGCCTTGAACTGGCCTTTAATGAAATTTTGCACAAAAAAAAACAACTAAATTGCCTGGAGAGCCGTTCAGAGTTCAGGAAAGCACCTTTTCCATGGGAGCCTTGTTTTTAGTGTGGAAAATGCTGATTTTTCCAAAACGTTCTCTGTGAAGTCCACATTATTCTTTCTGCAACGATAAGAAGACGATTGAGAGGATTGAAAACGACTCTCGTGGGGTGTGGAGTTTTATTTAAAGACAGAAAGCTGTAACACTTTGTCCTCTCTGTGCCCCGTTTCCAACCACAGCTGACACGTCTGCAGGTTAGTGGGTGACTCAGAATAGTAGGTAGGTGTGAAAGTGAGGGGTTAAAAGGGCTCTGAAAGACCGCTATGGCTTTTTGCTGCTCGAGTTAATGCTGCAAAGGGCATGTAGTTTTTCCACACGCAACAGGAGCTTCTTACCTCGTATGTGAGCTAAAAAGCCATGACATATTCCAGCTAACAATGATGGGGGAGGAGGAGGGGGTGTCATAAAATGTTTCAAAACTAAAAAATTTTAAAGCACACATTTACTTATTTATTTTAATCATTGTGATCTGTTGGAAAGTCTGAAAATCTGTATGTGTATATATAACATATGTAATATAATGTTATATAATGTAATATAATTTAATATATAGTATGATATATAATATTTATAATATAATTTAATATATTGTATAAAATAACCAATTAAGGGAGCAGCAACATTGATGGTGATTATCGGGGGTGTGCCCGGGTGGGCGTTGTCCCTCTCGGGATGCAGCGGCTGTCCCTGTGAGGTCCTCTGGAGGTTCCCTGGGTGCTGGTGGTGGTCCGTGTTTGTGCTCCGGGTCTGGCCGGTTTCTCCCTGGTGGCGCCTGTGGTGGGTCCTGGGGGTCTTCCGCCCGGGTGCGCGGTCTGCCCTCCCGACTGCCTGGTGCTGGGATTGGGGGACGGGTGGACGCCAGTGTGGGCTGGAGTGTGGTGATGGGAGGGGACACTGGTGCGGGCGGGGGCGATGGAGGGCAGGGGGTTTGGGGGGGGTGCGCGAGGTTGTTTTTTCCTGTCTAGGCTACCCCACATAAAATGGGAAATAGCTTTGGCATATAGATAGAATAGATAGATAGATAATATAATATAATATAATACAATATAATATATAGTATAATATAATGTTATATAATAAATATAAGGTTATATAGGCCGTCACAAAGAACTAGTCTCTAAATCTGAATATTTGTTCCTCAGACTGAAGAGAAGCTGGTCAGTAAAGACTCAGTATTCCTGTGAGAGGACAAACTCACTGAAGGAACAGGAGGATGTCTCTGTCCATCCAGAACCTTATACGTTACAGAACTTTCTGGATCACCACCCATAACAAAGTGCCACCAATCCACCTGATTTTCACCTGTAGAAAAGGAACCAGCAGGAAATCTGAGACTGTGCAACTTTTTTTGTGTTTGTATCGTGCAACTTTACAACAATGTCCTCTCAGGACGCTTCACAGACATCACAGAAAAATATCTAAGAGAAACCAAAAGATCGCATCGAGTGTTGACTTTGATCCAATCCCCAGTCTGAAGATGCACGAGGCGACAGTGGGAAGGAAAACTCTTATTTTAACAGGAAGACATCAGATTAAAGATGGATGTGTGTGCATCAGTTGTGTGAACAACTGTCCACATGTCCAGAGTGACTTTTATTTTTCACAGCTCCGTTTTCCAGACGTTTGTCCTTCACATCCAGTTATCAGAGTTTTCTAAGGACTCAGCGTTTCAGTTACCAGCTCTTTGGGATCAGCTTGTTGCTGGAGAAATATTTTCTGTTAAAATGTGGTAAAACTAGAGGAATGAGAGTAAATTTAATGCCTCGATGGCAAGCTTCTTGTCAAAAAGAGCTCTTTGGCAGATTACAACCAAGTCTGGCTGCTTGGAAGAGGAACATAAAAGATTTTTGCTGTTATGGCTGTAAATTGTTCATGTTTTAAGTCAAAATAAGAGATTTTTCTTTCATATTATAAGTCACTTATTCCAGTTCTTCATTTACACATAATATGAAGTCAGTATAATAAGAAAAGCCACCATCTTTACTGTAAACGCTGATGTATTGCCTCATAACCTCTAACCGACGGGGCCCTTATAAAGCAGAGAACAGCCCATTTACTTCATTCAGCAGAGGTCTTTATCATAGAAGAGATTAGGTCAAAGTGTAATTAAGACAGTGGACAAGCTGCGGATGGAGGGATCCATTATTCAGAGCCAGGCTTCTCTGGTATCCGCCTCTGATGGCCATTTGTTAGATTAACTCTCACTCTTGTTTGGATCAGGACAAAGAGCTTGTGAGGGAAACGCTGGCTAATTGGAAAGTGTTGTATCTCGGCTTGTTTTGGAGATTTGTGGTCAGGTTGTGTGTTCATATTCAGAAAGCTTCAGACTTTGTGTTCGTAGCTTTTCAATGGGAGGATCAACTGGCAAATATCACAGGTGCTGCCGGCCATTAAAGTGCTTCTTATGTGGCGCCAACAAAGTGGCGCACAATCAGAGAAAACACGAGTGCAGAGAAAAAGCAGGAAATGAGGTTAAACCGAGGGCAGAGGCGTGACTAATATTCACTCTAAGCCACTTGTTTCAAGCTTTCGCCCCTCAAGTGTGAAAATTACTGGCCTGAATGAGGGATTTGTAATTCAGATACCTTTCCCTTATTGGATCTAAGAGCCTGTGTGTTATGGATTTATTCATGGATTCTTTTTGGTGATTATTTTGTGGTTAAGTTGCAATGGCTCAGCACTTAGAAAGAAAGGAGCACTTATAATTTGGCTGTTAGACAGAACAGATATTTTCTCTTTAGAGTTTAATGTTCCGCTGTAATCTTTCTTATTTCTGAGAATATATTAACATTTTTAACCAAATTAAATGGTAAATGGTCTTGTACTTGTATAGCTCTTTTCTACACATCAGTGCACTCAAAGCGCTTTATACGCTCACACAAACACACACACATTCACACACCGGTGACGCAGCACCGGGAGCAACTGAGGGTTCAGTGTCTGCTCAAGGACACTTCGACATGTGGACGCCAGAGCCGGGATTTGAACCACTAACTGGTTAGGAAATAACCCGCTCTACTACATGCGCCACAGCCGATTAGTAAGAGACTGACCAATAAAATAAAATATAATGTGATGGACTGGCCACTTGTCCAGGTGTACCTGCCTCTCATCTGCTAATTGCTGGGATAGAATCCAGCTTCCCCACAATCCTGGCTTAGATAAAGTGGTAAAATAATAAATAAATATGTGTTCGTTTATTTATTTAATAAAAATAAAATATTAAAAATGTCACTATTTTTGCTTAACATTTCAATAAAGTTTTAAAATGAAAGAATTTTGTTTAAATTGAAACAAAAAGTTTATTAAATTAAATTAACTGCTGAAAATAAAGTGGTAGTTTTGGAGAAGAAACCAGTTTATTGGGGTGATGAAAACACGGTGTGTCACATATTAGAAATGCCCTTTTTGTGACATGGAGGTGATCATCTGGGTTGGGGAGCTTTACTTCTGCTTTTTTAGTTTAGAGGTTCAATGTTTTTGCTTTATGTAGAAGATCCAACTGATGCTACTTCCTTAACTTAATGTGTTAGAGTAACAGGACTGAGTAAAACCAAGGGACAGAACTAAAATGTGCATTTAAAAAAAAAACTTGATTGGAAAAAAATACTTGTAAAAGATAGATTAAATATTTATAAATAAAAAAACCCCTCAAATTTAGGATTCTATTAATCATATTTAAAACCAAAGTGATGTTATGCAGTGAGGCACATGTGAAATATGCAGCGTTTAAGGTTTTCATGGTGGGTTTTATTAATTCACATAGCTTAAATTTGGGGTTCGATCATTGTGCAGGACAGTAATGAAAAAGATGTATCAATGCAGATGAAATTAATTGTAAAATAAAATATCCCAGGGACGGAAATGGCACCGATTCGTTGGAATGGCCCAGAAAACACATTTTAATTATAGACTTTGGTTAATCTAAACACAACCAAACACTCATTTAACCTTTTAAAATGTGAAATAAGAATAATGAAAACAATAACAGATGCACGTGAAACTATTAAAATCAGGGCAGGTGATTAGAGGGGATTAGTTGTTTGTGGACATTTTAGGGGTTAATCCAGTCTGACCCACACGGATTGTGTTTTCACTGACTTTTAATCCTGTTTTAATCTTGACACAAATGGGGGAAAACTCATCAGTATTCAGTGTTAAACTAAACCAGTGGAAAACAATGAAACACGGTGAGGATTAAAGCGGTAAAATGGCCCTCACTGTCAGCACGGTTTTGTGTGTGAGCGTGTGTGTTCATTTTGGGTAAACACCATAAAATACAGTCCTAATAATGACGCAGCATATTGTTTCCTTTTACCAGAAAATAACTTGTAATAATGCTAAATTCTATTGAGGAAAACAAAGAACAAAGCTTTACTGTTTTTAGATCATTTATGTTGCAGATCTTTGCTTATTGGGAATAAAAAACTGAACCGGCTGGGCCAAAGTTCCCTTCTGACCATTTCTGGGTTTTAATGACGGTAAACCCAGATCCAAGCCTCAAAGGTCCCAGATGCTTGTCCATATTTCCCACCAGTCTGGTCTGGGAATAGATTCACAGAGAAGGGCTATTATCCATCTGTCCATCCATCACGTATGCATCCAGCCATTCTCCAGGCCAGATGTCCTCGTCCACAGTGACTTCTACCTTCTACTTTACACACCAGTTTCTCCACAGAAGCACATTTTGTCCTGATGAGTGTGAAGTTTTCTCCAACTTGATATACAGACAGATGAATTTGTGATATAATTCATATGTAATTGGAAATGTTGATACATAAAGATGAATTTTAGTTGTTTTTTGGGAGAGAATCTCTACATTATTGTTACCAAAGTTGAGCAGGTAGCACTTAAACAGTGTGCTCTATGAAATGTGACATATTCACAGACAAAGATGTCCAGTTCTGGCCCTCAAGGTACCCTAACCTCCAGGTTTACTTGACTTATTGGATCATTTATGCTGAATAAAGCTGATTGAACTGTACTGTTACGCTTTATTTATAAAGAGGGCTGATATATATATATAGAGCTCTGTGCTGTAGCTGGCAGCCAATGATTAAAAATACCAACTTCACAATAGAAATAAACATGTTTACAGTATTGTTTATGAAACATTTTAGGTTTAAAAGTCAATTTTACTTTTGTGACAACTGTGAGGGGATGGATTTTTATTCTTTTATAACTAATCCATTTAGATGTTTAATCTTGTAATTTGTCATGTATTCTTTTGATTGATAGGTATCCAATATCAGTCAGTAAGAAGACAGAGTGCAGCACAACTTTGGTTTTTAACCAGCTAGGCTATCAGTGCGCCGTAGCTTTAGCCCACCTGTTAGCTTCAGGTTAGCTTGGTTTGTTCCTAACTACATGCTAGTGTCAATCATCAACCCCAAAGCTCCCAGCTTCCCTCGTTTTACCCATTTTTGTATTTTACAGGGATAACTACATGTGTGACTCTGTCAAAATGGCGACTCTGGGAAGCACCCACTGAGTTATCGGGACTCCATTCATCTTTTAATACAGTATTATAAATATTATTTATTTATCACTTGAGACCAAGATGGACAATTGAGAACAACGTCAGCTGGAACTGAAAACACAAAGAATGAACAGCTATTGGAAATGCAGCTCTACATTTAGCTGATCCCACTACTCTGCCATCACCTGCCGCTGTTTTCCAGTCAAAGTGACACATTGTTGCCGTGGTTGGATTGATCCGTACACCTTGGTAATTTGAATCCCTCAGTTGTAGCAGCTGCGGCTGAAACAGATGACATTTGAACACTGAACCAGATGCAACCATAAAAAGACATGCTTATATTCAACAGCCTCTTTAAAGCTGGACAAAAAGCAACATTATTAACTCATGAGCAGGTGATGCTTCCTCATATATTGTGTGTTTTTTTTTTTAACTTCTGCATTGTGGAACTGGAAATGTAAGAATTGACAATAGAGTGCTTTTTATGCTCGCAGAGGGAAGTGGTCAAACCAAGTAGCTGAAACTGAAAATACACTTTTAGAGAAACAGTGAGGATCATTTCACCTGAAATAAGCCTTCACATGAGCTCAGTTTGGTATAAGAAATACAAATGCCACATTGTGGACAGTCATTTCCTGAACATCTCCTCAGCTGATGAGTATCCTGAACATGTGTCTGCTGTGTGGTTGGGTGGAAACGTTGTGACTGTTACGGGGGTCAAATCAGCGAACAATAAATCAATACAGACTTTCATGACTGAAAAGGGATGCGTATGTCTTTCAGAGGAGAACTTTTGTACCTTCGGCTGCATCCCTGTTCGGGTCTGTCTTTATATTTTTGATAAAATATTCTCTACTTTTATTCTTCTATTTTTGAATCTGGGGATAAATGAGCGGAATGATAATAAAAACAGTGATTATGTGAGAAAAAGAGCCCCAAATAGGCCATCAGCCTTAAAGTCTGAGAGTCACTGATAATATCCAAATCCAGATTTACTGCTAAGTTTTTGTTTGCATTTAAATAAAGGGGTTAGATTAAGTCTTGCCCGTTGTGAGCTGGGATTGGCTCCAAAACCAAACTTAATGCCAAAATAACAATAATAATATTTACCATTGAAAGACAGGAAGTTAAAAGTGTTAAGTTGTTTCTTATCCTGCTGAAGTTTTCACTATGCTTTTATTCTGAAGTGTGTAAATGTTCATCTTCCTGCCACGCTAACAGTATTACATTTATGTGCTTTTTAATAGCAAATCAATGACTTCCGTACTAAATTAAATGACTTTAAGAGAAAATGAAATGCTCTGGTTTAACTGATTTGTTCATAATTTTGACACGAGAACGTTTACACCGGTATGTGTGAGAAAGCTCAATGCTGGGCAGGATGGGGAAGCCAGTAATTTTATTCTACTGAAAGAAGTTCCAGAGAAAATTTAACACTTTTTTTTCTCAATGGCTTTGTTGTTTTAACTTCCCCTGTCAGAGGTTTGTACTTTTTTGTCCAGAAATGCTGTCGTTCCTCTTTTCACACACTGCACACTGACTTTTATTTATTTATTTAATATATTAAATTTTACTCTGTGATTCATAAAGTATTTTTCATTTCATTTAAACCCATAATTTCCACCAATTTGCCGATCAGGGGGTCCAGTCTTAATGCAAACAGCGTAATTTACAGATGATCTTATTCAGTACCTGCTCTAAACCTGCTGGATCATAATCACCACATCGAGTACGTCACATGACGAGCTGAAATGAGTTTTCCAAACAAACTCTTATGAAAATATGTGACGACTGTTTAGCTTTGACGATTGTCAGTGAGTGATATCTGCTTCACAACCAGAAAACATGATAGAAACCAATCAGCTGTTCCAAAAGCTCAAAGTGTTTCTGAAGCTAAAATGTTTAAAACTGAATCTTTACAGGAACATTGAACAAAAACCTGTGTGGAAAGTTGGGATGCTGTTTGAAATAGAAATAAAAACGTGTAAGGGTAGCAATCTGGTGCCTGTTTGTTCCTTATAAAACATAAACAACACACATCATGTTCACAGAGAAATTGACAGGAAATGATTAAACGTGTTTATTTTGCACACATCCTCCAAACCTTTTAAATATTTATGTCCAAAAGACGTAAAACAGAGACTTTCTCAATGAGGCATCAGTGATCAATAGACGTAAATTAGTCATCTGACGTTTACAGGATGCTTAAAGTTTCCCTCATAAACACACATAAAGACACAAACACAAATAATACACTGTACCAAGCAGCCAAATGCAATATTTATTTGGTTAAAATGCTTTAAAATTAATAAATGTGTACAAATAATTTACAAATGCAAAACCAAAATTTACAAAGCATACCTGTATAATTATAAATGGATAAATTAAAATAGGAAATAAATTTTAAAAATGTATCTAAAATAAAAATATTGACTTAATATATGTGTAAAATTAAATGAAATTAAAAGAAACTAATAGAAATTGGATAAAAAGAATGAAAATTAAAATGTGTTAAAATAAAATACATAAATATGATTCAATAATTAAATATGAAGGTAATAAGTGATTTAATAAATATAAACAAATTCAAAGAAAATTTTATGCAAATGTTTTATTTAAACACAAACATGACAGAATCGTACAAAAAAGGCATTAAATAGTAAAAAAACAGCAAAGCTCACATTACATGTTAATTAATTAATTAAAATGATTATGACACAGATTTCATGCATATGTGCATGAGAAAAGAAATGTTTTTACGTGAATGTGTTTAACCCAAAAGACCCCAATGTGAATGTTTTTATCCCAAAAAAGCCCAAAGTGAATGTTTTTATCCCAAAAGAGCCCAAAGTGAATGTGTTTAACCCAAAAGACCCCAATGTGAATGTTTTTATCCCAAAAAAGCCCAAAGTGAATGTTTTTATACCAAAAGAGCCCAAAGTGAATGTGTTTAACCCAAAAGAGCCCAACGTGAATGTTTTTTTATCCCAAAAGAGCCTAAT
>JBAMHV010000023.1:2849662-2861236 GCA_037177535.1 Pseudomugil gertrudae
CTAACATACATACATACAAACATGTATACCAAAATACATACTAACATACATATCAAAATACACAATAACATACATACATACAAACATGTATACCAAAATGCATACTAACATACATACTAATATACATACCAAAACACATACTAACATACAAACATACATACTAACATACATGCATACAAACATACATACCGAAATACATACTAACATACATACATACTAAAATAGACACTAACATACATACATACAAACATGTATACCAAAATACATACTAACATACATATCAAAATACACAATAACATACATACCAACAGACATACATACCAAAGTACATACAAACAAACATACAAACTAACATACATACTGAAATACATACTAACATACATATATAGTAACATACATACCAAAACACATACTAATATACAAACATACATACTAAGATACATGCATACAAACATACATACCGAAATACATACTAACATACATTCATACCAAAATAGACACTAACATACATACAAACATGTATAACTAAATACATACTAACATACATACCAAAATACATACAAACATACATACCAACATACAGTACATACATACATACTGACATACATGCATACTAACATACAAACCAAAATGCATACTAACATACATACTAAAATACATACTAAAATACATACCAACATACATACTAACATACATACATACCAACATACATACATGCTTATAAACATACATACTGAAATACATACAAACATACATAAAAAATGCATACTATCATACATACCAATATATATATGTATATATATACATAAATACATACCAACATACAAACATACCAACATACATACATACATTCTAACATACATACTAATATACATAACAAAACACATACTAACATACATACTAACATACATGCATACAAACATACATACCGAAATACATACTAACATACATACCAAAATAGACACAAACATACATACATACATACATACAAACATGTATACCAAAATACATACTACCATACAAGCATACATACAAACATACCTACCAAATAACGTATATACAAACATACAATGTAACATACATATAAACATACATACAAACCTAAATACATACTAACATACATACCAAAATACATACTAACATACATATATACAAACATGTATACCAAAATACATACTAACATACATATCAAAATACACACTAACATACATACCAACAGACATACATACCAAAGTACATACCAACAAACATACAAACTAACATACATACTAAAATACATACTAACATACATATGTACATACTAACATACATACATGCATACAAACATACATACTGAAATACATACTAGCATACATATATAGTAACATACATACCAAAACACATTCTAACATACAAACATACATGCATACAAACATACATACCGAAATACATACCAACATACATACATACCAAAATAGACACTAACATACATACATACAAACATGTATACCAAAATACATACTAACATACAAGCATACATACATACAAACATGTATACCAAAATACATACCAATATACAAGCATTAGATTAGATTAGATTAGACTTTATTATCTCACAGTGGATACATACTAACATACATACAAACATACATACCAAATAACGTATATACAAACATACCATGTAACAAACATATAAACAAACCAAAATACATACTAACATACATATCAAAATACACACTAACATACATACCAACAGACATACATACCAAAATACATACCAACAAACATACAAACTAACATACATACTAAAATACATACTAACATACATATGTACATAATAACATACATACATGCATACAAACATACATTCATACATACAACAAACATATATAATTACATTTTACCTCCAAAGAGTCACATTATATACAAACACACATCCAGTCCTGTTCTTACATACGCATACATAGACACATATACTACCACATATTCACAACTGCTTTAACACGTACACATCTTACAGTCATGTTTTTATACTTATATACATAACACACACACAGGTTTTGATATGAGATAGTAATTCCACGTGTTCTGCATTTAAAAGCAGATGAACAAGTTGACTATGCAAACATACATACAGTCAAGTTTGCATATACATAAACATACCAATCCAATTTCCTAAAAAAAACTTATTCCAATGCAGGCTCACAGGAGAATATCTTAGCTGCTGCTGGGCATGAAGCAGGGCACACGCTAAAGACATCTCCAGTTTATCACAGTGACAACCACTCATGAGCTCATTCGCTCCTAAGGAGAATTCAGAAACAACAATCTACCGAACATGTATATTTCTGTACTGCGGGAGGAACCTGGAGTACCTGGAGAGAACCCAGGTATGCATGGAGAACATGTAAACTACACAGTAAGGGCCTCAACCAAGGCTCTAACCAGGTGCGATGAAGCTACCACAACACTGTGCAGCCATACAGACATGGTATAAAATGGCAGAAATATGCACATAAATTAAATAAATGCAAATATACATACAGTTACTGTAAGTTGGCATATACCTACAACCTAATTCAACCTAATAACATTCAGAAATGCATACACACGTACATTTACCCACCCAAACAGTACACATACATACATGCCAACAATAAAAAATAAATGCATCACACACTGAGTCAAACTTCGACAGCCATGCGTCCATGCCATAAATGTAGACCAAAACAGGTGCACACATAGGAGCAAGTTGGCATACAAACCTACACATACATTACCACATGATTAAACTGAATATTGTTAGCATCCCATGCAAATATACAGTCATGTTCACATGCATGAGCATTTTAAATCTACTTTTTTCATTATTTCATTGTTCTTTCTTGACACAGTTTTAGCTAATAAGCCGATTTCCAAACAGGAGTGAGAGATCTAAAGAATAAACTTTGATCTTTCATGTCAAATCAACCTCTGCAAATGGTCAAAACTGGTATCAGAGGCACTTCTAAGGAAATCCCACCAAATTAAACTTATCCTTCAAGCAGTTATCTGCAGAAAAACATCCTATTGCCATTTCCTCCCCTTTCTTTCCCAGTCTTCCCTGTCCGTGTTGCTGTTAAAAACAGTGGCCAAAAAGAATCAGGTTTTCACCTGCATTAAGTAGGTCTTATGCTGGAAAACATGCTCTGTAGAAATCCACTCATGTTTATGCATGACCTACAGGAATCTGGAGCGTACACCGTCAGTCCAGGAGCAGCTTTAACACAGGTGAATGAGGGCACGGGGTATGCTCAGATTTCTCAGAAAGAAGCAAACAAGGGAACTGGTTCCTATTCACCCCAATGGTAAAGCTTGCTGTTAAAACGCCTGAGCTGCCTACCCCCACCCCATCCACCATCCCTCTTTCCCTCCCTTGCACCCTCTCCAAAGCCCAGCCAGTGAGAGGTTCGAGTTACTGCGGCCACGCTCATTTTTCCATTATGAGTTCATCTGCCTGCAGAAAAAGGAAGCCGCTGCTGCAACCTGAGACCCCGGAGCACTCCACCAGGGACTCTAGTCTTTCCAGTGCCCTCCATTTTCTCAATGAAATTCCTCTGCCTCGCACTCACAGAGCAGTGGAGAGAGGGAGGAGTGAAGCTGCGGCAGGAAAAAACAAAAAAATACAAAACAAAAAAAGCTACTTTTTCTCCTTCTTCGCTGTAAAGTGTCAGAGAGCTGAAAGGAGGAGTTTGGGAGGCTGAGAAGGAGTCCAGATACAGTGAAGAAGACATTTTGTTCCAGACTTAGTCATGCTCACTGGGGAGGGATATTCTTTAAAAGAACTTTTTCACAGCAATGCCAAAAAATACTTGAGATGTAAACTGTCAGAATTTTTATTTAATTTCATTTATTAGATTTAAAGCAAACATGAAATGTGATTATGGGCAGAAATTAGATTAAACAAAGAGAAATTTTACCCACATTTCTCTTTCATGTGTTTGGACATTGTAAAACTGCTCAGATGTTCACGTCATTCAGGGTTGACTGGACTTTGTTTCTCTTTAAACATTAGATTTTCTATTTAGTTTTCAGAATCTGGAAAGATCCATGTTAATCTCGATGATAATAAAAGTATATCTCGTCTCATGTTAGACGATCACAGACGTCCAGACGACCACAAACTGACCAGTTTCTGCTTTGTCTCAGCTTCTTCTATTGCATAAAAAGCACCAACAAACACAGACAGCGCACCAGAGTACTTACCAAAACAAGCTGTGCGAGTAGTGAGCAATACAACTTATTATTAATTCCATAAAATGCTAAATTATGCCTTTTTTTATAATAATAATAATAATACGTTTTATTTCGAGGCGCCTTTCAGGACCCAAGTTCACCTTACAAAACCATTAAAATAAAGAAAAACATGAGAATTAAAATCAGTTTAAAATAATATTCAGTGTAGCAAGCCTCTGTCTGAGCTGTGTGGCGATATATTGGTCATTATTACTGGTAATTGTGATATAAGAATGAAATATTAATACAATATAACAATAAAATAATCACTTAATGCTCATTTTTTGTACATTTGTTGGTTATTTTCTACTGATACCATGAGAATGTCATCATGAAGTTAAAAATGAGTTGACTCTCTTCACTGATGCACCTTTTGCTCTTTAAAAGTAAATTTAACAAAAAAGTGAGCAAACACAGAAACTCCTAGAAGCTCCGTTTGCTGCGTGGCTCTGCAGCTGGAAGGCCTGAAACATTTTCACGTCTGCAGACTGAAGAAACTCCTCACTGTGAACCAATTTTGATGTTTCAGGTTTGTTTTTTTTTGGTTGCTTTTTGCTTGGTGCTCAAAGTCATGCAAAGGACTGCACACAGAAGTCACACATCCATAGTAGTTCCTACAATAAACACGCTGATGTATCGGCCATGAATTGGTATTTGTCAATATTCAGTCCATGGTTTGAAATTGGCCTAATGGAAAACCAGAGAACTGATGGTCTGTATTATTCTGGTGTGTTTTTACTGTGTTGCTCTGAATGTGATGCAACAGATGCAGAAAGGCAAGAAACAGACATTTCAGCTAAATGATGATAGTTTGCATCACTCACCAGGCTCGTAGGTGTAGTCTGTGGGCTCCTGCTTGACCATCATGTGGGCTGGTGGAAACCGATGTGGGTGTGAGTGTGGGTGAGGGTGCGGGTGAGGTCCATGCCCGTGCCCCTGTCCGTGGCCTGGCCCTGTCATGTGAGCCGCCCGCTCATACAGCGGGTCCACGTATTCTTGCTTAAAGCTTTGCTGCAGGTAAGACATGCAGGGGTCAGAGTGTTGTCGATGATAACTGCCACCTCCTCCTCCACCTCCTGGCCCTCCACCACCTCCTCCGCCAGTTCCACTGCTGCCATGTCCGCCCGGGGCAGATGGCATGCGTTGAAAGGCCTGCCCTTGTGGGGGGAACTGGGGGCACATGGGATCTCCTGAAGGACCCTGAAACCTAGAACTGGGAGATGAGATGCAGCTGCTCAGTTCAGGACCTCATAAACATCAGTCACATCATACACACACATGTCTCATCTCTCTGTCACCTGGTGCTGATGTGGTAATTGTTGCTGGGAAGGGGCTGAGAGGTGGCAGCTGGGTTCAGGTAGCCGGCGTCAGGCCTACCAGCTGCTGCAGGTTTTGGGGAGTAATGCTGCTGCATTGGCGACATGGGGGTCCCAGGGCAAGAGCTCTTTGCTCCTCCTGCAGCCCTTTTCTGCTCATAGGCACTGCAAACAAATGCATGAATGCAAATCTGAGCAGGGTCAAACGAGGGAGGTGTGCTAGTTTTTTTTATGCAGTCAATAAAACAAACAGTGCTAATGGGAGTTCTGTCAATGATGTGTGGATTTAGCTGTGTCGATGCTGGGTCAGTGCACAAAGACAATATCGTTACCTCAAAGAATCATTTTCAGTTATTTTACTTTTATTATCCATTCATGTCAGTAAACATGAAGAGACAGCAAGTCAACTCTGCATCCACTTTAATGTAAAGGAAGTAAATAGAACCATCAAAAGCACTTTTTGTCACATTTCCACTACAACACATTGCTGCAGAAACGATGACCTAATTATCGTAATAATTGGCACATTTAAAGTGGAAACTTTCTATTACAATAAAAAGCTTCTAGAAAAGCTGCTGATTGCTTTTTTCTTGGTAAGTAACCAGAAAAACAGCTGTGAGGAAAGCGGCAGCAGTATTACCCGGTATGTGTTAGACTGGAGGCACAAATCCTGGAGGGGATCTGAGTATCTGCTCAGCTAAATACCACTAAGGAATGAGAATATTTGTTTTTGTTTGTTTCTATGTTGCATGTATTCACACAATATTTGTCTCATTCGTGGGTAACAGATGGTGGTGGCAGTCAGTTAAAAAGCTGTTCCAATCATACAAAATGTGAAACAGATTGAGGTTACTTTGCATGAAGCCATAAAAAAGATGCAAATCAAAGACTTTATAAATGGATGCTAAAAAAGTGACTTGCAGACCTTCTTTCGGGATGGAAAGTAGCTAAATTGAAGCGGTGAGCTCAGTGAGAACTCTTTCTGTTCATTTCTGCTTTTTTGTGTGTAAATCAAAGTTCCCTGGAAGATTTAAGCCATAGCTGCCTTTTTGTTTTACTCATCAAGATTGCGTTTTTGATCACATTTTTCATGCTCAGCTGAAAGAGGAAAGCAGAGCTGTTCATATATTCAGCGTTTTTGGTTTATTTACACCTAATACATAAAGCAACAATGCTTTAAAAACACCAAAACAATGCAGGATTTATCACAAAAGCTGCACATCTGGACATAATGGTATGGACTTCCAAACGTTTCCACATTTTCATGCACTGGCCAATAAGACCAAAATGATTTTTTTCATCATCATCATCATCTTCATCTATTCTGTCAAGTTATTATTACATGGGATAATTATTATTGTATGTCAAACCATTTTATTTTGCAGCAAATAGTTGTTTAGTAATCATCCAACCTGTTGAAACTATCAGCAGTTCAGTTTTATTGCTCAACATCTCCATTAACACAGGTTCTCTGCTTCAAGCATGTTTAATAATGATGCAACAGTGAAAAAGCTCCCCCTCAATTATTTTCCTGCTGTGCCACATTCCAAAAATTATTTTGGGTAGTTATAACAGTGTTTGTGGTATAAGACAGTATCAGTATGAACAGGAGTAGCACTGACAGTAAGGGATGTGCACTGAAATGGTGACTATTTCCCCAAAAATCTAAGTTTTTCTGGGATAACATAAAAGTATCAACGCCATCCCATATCCTACGTATGTTATAAGGCATCTAATTATGCAACTTTCTGGCACTTTAGCCATTTTGGTTTGTACAACCACCACTTTGTTACATTTAATAAAATAAAAGCTGAACCTGGAGGTACCTGGCATAAAGGCACTGCTCTCCACTGGGGTAGTTGAAGCTTGGTTTGTGGCTACAGGACTGGCTTGGGTCGGAGCCGGGGCTCTGTGGTTCCTTCTTGATAGTGACTGGAGGGCTGTGAAATGCCACTGCTAAAAAGCACAAACAGAAAACAGACATAAAGATTGGCACACACACACACAACAGGCTTTTTACATTCCTTTGTAACTTGGCCCTGCCCCGATACTAACGTCAATAAGCACAAAAGCAAACGTTAATTCTTCTTTCTGCACAGGAATCTCTTTTACGTGCCAGCCAAAATGCTTAAGTGACTGTCAACTGCAAAACACAGGGCAGCAGACACAAACGCACACTTGCATTTACACACTGACAGAAAAACACACATGCTCACACACGACTGCATTCCAGCAGTCATTTCGAAACCCTCAAGTGTCCTCGCCCACTTTTCTTTGCTCTTCCAGACACAACAGCAGCCAAAACTTCCTCTGTCAAGTCAGGCTGGAAGCTAAACAACTGTACGGGCCAAAGAGATGTCTGCGCTGATGAAAGTTAATGTCACACCACTGTTAAATAAGCATACACACTCTTTTAATCTCTCAGCATCCTTTCCTATTGGTATGCAGATGTTAGCTATCATATGAAAGAAGTATGATGTGATAAGATGAAGCCAGACACCTGAAGAAGATTTTCTTCATGTAATGTTCGATACAAAAAAGTGGGTTTAATCTCTCACAGATTCATCTGTCTATCAAGTGGGACTGCTGGAGGGGACCTTTGCCTTAATGGCCACAGTCAGAAACCACCCAAAGTGGAGCGTCAAACTGTGCCGAGGGCTCATGTTTATTATGTGAGGGGAGGTTTTCACCCGGAGAACTGTACAGGATGTTTTTCTGGTCCCGACAGGGTAAACAGCAGCAGCTGTGCACTTCCAGCTGGGGAGGCATGTATTTACGTGTGCGCTTGTGTGCACGTGTATTAGAAATGTGGGATAGACTGTCTAAAGCGTTCTTTAATGTGTGTGTGTGTGTGTGTGTGTGTGTGTAGTGGGTGTGGAGCTCACGAAGCAGGCCACACTGAAAGCTCAGCCCATGTAATTACATAGAGTCGTCCATTCACAAAAAAATCTTGGCTGACTGAATAAAACCCAAAATGGCCATGAAGCAAGAGATAGAAAGTGGGAAAAAACCCAACAAAAACAAAGAATAGACGAGGATTGCACTCATAACCCAGAGGTTACCATGTAGATCTGCATTCTCCTTAACTCTCTAAATCACCTTTTAGTCCCTAAAAAGCAGCTAGCTAAAACGTCACCTGATCGCTTGTTTGGACTCTAATCTGGAAACTTTTTCATAATAGTTAAGCTCAAGGCTTAAAATGTTCATTTGCTCCCGCAGGCGAGAATGAAAATCAACCTTTCCGAGTAGATTCAGACATTATTTCACCTTTTAGAGTGCAAACACGAAACAATAAACTGGCAACCAAATGGATTTTGCTTGTCATCATAACTTTCCTATTTTTGCTCTCTACTCACTCTCCCATGGCAGGCAGGCAGGTGAGGAAGCGTTGGCTTTAGTGGAGGATCAACGGGATTAGCAAGCATTTACCCAGATTTCCCAGACAGACGCGATGGGGATTCCAGCCTCCTCTGAGTCTCCGACAGCCCGTCTGCTGGTACACACAGGGCGGCACATGACTGCTGCTCTAATAACACGAGTCTGCAGATATTTCCCTCTTTTCTCAGGCCTGCTGACTGCAAACACTCCCGAGAGAAAACAACTCCACTCACAGCTCAAGTCAAGCAAATGGCAGGGAAACTGTCCCTGATGTGACAATATTGGTATATTAGGATTCAGAGAGGTCAGGGAGAAGTTTGAGCTACTTACAAGCAACTTTGCTGGAATATTAACTAATCTTTTAAATGGGCACCAGACAGCTTTTGTGTATTATACTTTGATTACTGTTGCACAACTAGATGAAACCACTAAAGTTTTGTGAGACTACAAAGCCATAATATACCTATTATCATGCTAAAATACCTGAACAATAACAGTGAAGCATGGTGGTTTGGAGCTGTGCCTGGCTTTTCTTTGCATGTTCTAACTTTTCAACAAGTATCATGAAATTCTGCAGGATAGTTTTAGTCCCGATGTCCCTCTGAGACACTCCATAAGTGAAGTTTAATACCAGATTCCTCCTGTCTCTATGGATTTGTGAAAGGGACTGAATCCCAAGCTACACAGGTGTGTGTGTAAAAAACCTCCTGAAACTGATGTGTGGAGATTTTAAATAGTGTTTTCTTGCAGTGTGTGAGAGCCAGAGTGAAAAACCATTAACACTATGCACACACCGGTAAAGTAAATATTTATTTCACCAGAATATATGTAAGCCGGAGGACCTGTGCTTTTCATATTGCACGAGTCGGAGTTTAGAAAACCACTATGCAGCAGAGTATATTAATCTTGTTTAAACCTTACATATGTGCATTCTGTCTGTCAGCTCACAGATCAGAGAAGGTTTACATTTTATATGCTCTCAGATGGGAAATAAAGTTAATAAGGCTTTGCAAAATATGAGTCTT
Source organism: Pseudomugil gertrudae (assembly GCA_037177535.1). Lineage (NCBI taxonomy): Eukaryota > Metazoa > Chordata > Actinopteri > Atheriniformes > Pseudomugilidae > Pseudomugil > Pseudomugil gertrudae. The sequence goes on from JBAMHV010000023.1 coordinate 2,859,636, forward strand.
ACTCATTTCTTTCCATTTACACAAAGTTTCATCCATCTGCTTCAAAGGTGCTAATTGCAACCAACAGAAAGACCCATAAATTTACCGTGGTACTGAGAAAAAACTCAGCAAGGGTGCTCTGGAAAAGCAAAGGTGAACGTAGGTTCAGGCAGCGCATCGTGGATAAACACAACCTGAACATGTACAGGTGTGGGACGAAAGGTGACCATGGCTGGGAGACATGGTTCAAGCCAAGACCACAAGGAACCAGCTCCATGTTTTGCTCTAATGGGATGGAAGTTGTCCAGCATTAACCAAAAGAGGAGTGAGTCTTCTTCTTCTTCACCTAGAACAAATCATTTTGTGATAAAGCATTTTATTAAACATAATCATCCCCCCAGATTTGAGTCTGAACATTAACTTTCAACCCACAGTTTCTAAAAATAACCCTGAATCCAGATCTGTGAATAGTCCTTACATTAACATAAACTCGCCTCCAGCTGTTACAAACTGTCCCGTCCATTACAGTAAATCTCGCCGCCACATGATGTCAGATTTGCTGCTCAAGTTTATAAGGTGCTGGCAGTCTTGTAAACGGATCCAGGCAGAGTTATACTCTTCAGGTTTCGTTCTCTTCCTGCTTTTATTTGAGACAAAATGACCTCTTCCAACGGTTGTGTGAAATGTTACATCACCCGTTCACAGAGCTTCTAACATTTCATGCTTTCCTTTCTACGAGAGGGGGAGGATCACGCTGAGCGCAAAGAGCTGAAAAGGTGTTTAGAAGTGAGAAGACAGATTCAGTACACAAAAGCTGTTGCCTTGTAAAGCAGACGCACATGAGACAACGCAGATGTGCTTACAGTAAACTCACTGAACACTTTATTAGGTACACATGTTCAACTGCTTGTTAACACAAATATCCAATCAGCCAATCACGTGGCAGCAATTCATTTAATTTAGTCATGTTGACATGGTCAAGATGACTTCCTGAGGATTTTTAGCAGAAAAGAGGGGGATTGAGAGACTTTTAACGTTGTTGGTGTCAGACTGATCTGATCCATCTCTACAGTTTACGGAGGTTTGTTTAAAACAGTAAATATCCAGTGAACGGCAGCTGTGTGAGTAAAAATCCCTTCCTCTGATCAGCAGATTGAGCTAAAAATAGAAGAAGTAACTCAAAAAGCCACTGGTTGTCCAATTTTGGTGATTGTATGTAAATTGTACGTGTTCTTAGTGATTACATGTAGCACTAGATGTGATGGTATTCTGCAGGTTGTAGGAGAAGAACATGTCCAGGACTGATGAATTGTTTTCATCTGCAACATGCAGAGTCAGAATATGGTGAAAACATGTAAAAACTAACCCATCATGACCCCACATGATCCAGGCTGCTTCTCTGATGTTTTTTAATTCAGAATTAATAATACAGACTTTTATTTTAACTCATTTTAGCACCCTTCTTTGAGTCTACATGAAAATATTCTGAATATTTGTATCCTTTGCACATCATTCAACATTCTGTATTATTTTTGCACATCCTTTACTTACATAATCATATTTACATATTAATATCTGATAGCTAGTTTCATTATTACTTCATCTTGCCACTGCACTTTATC
>JBAMHV010000023.1:2929840-2943319 GCA_037177535.1 Pseudomugil gertrudae
CTTTTTTTTTTTTCTGTCTACAGAATTTAAACGGCAGCAATTTATAAATAAAGAAGTCGGGCCAGCCTGATGCGACCCGTTATAATTGGAGTCATCGAGGCCAAAAAGCAGACTTTGCATTGTTTGGAGGGCTCCCAGCTTTTTCACACTTGGCTTGAGTTGAAGCCAACATGATTTCTCACATTTTAATGTAAAATTTGTGTCTGTTGTGCAAAATCTGAAGGAGTTATGGGAATTTGTTTGAGCTGCGCAAGGAGCATAAAAATTAAAGTGCAACTACAGCGTAATTAGAGGATAAGGGGAAAAAGAAATGTTCATTTTAAAACTGCGATATTTTAAAAACGATAAAACGTATCAACAAGAAAAGTAATTCCTGAATAGCTCAAATGGTGATTCTAGCTAAAACTATATGGAAGAAGTAGCGTTTTGAAAAGGTAAAAGTTATTCCAATGAGTGCAAGCACTTTACTTTGATTTCAATGGTGAAAAAAAAAGTTTAAAAGTAAAATAATTTAAAAAGCATAAAAGTTATGAAGTAGAAACTTCAGAGAAGTCTTCTGCTGAATGTGCGGATCGTTTTGAAACCAAATTTGTAGAAATCGGTAGAACCCCACATCATCCAGTTCAGGGCCGTGAGTAGCTGAAGCCAATCCCAGCAATAGGTACACCCTGGACAGATTACCCGTCCATCACAGAGCCAACACAGAGACAAACAAGCTGAAAAACAACCCACATTCACTTCTAAGGGCAATTTAAACCTAACAGGCATGTCTCTGGATGGTGGGAGGAAGCCAGAGAGATCTCACACAAACACAGAAACATGCAAACTCCACACAGAAACACCACGGCCCGGATATAACATGTTCTACGTATTAAGATAAAGTCTTCACACATCAAAGTAATCATTTAAAATAAATACACACTGTATCAGAACACCCTCTACTCATGTACACACATTTTTGTTGAATTTCAGTTAAGCTGAGACCACATTTACTTAAATAGATATGTTAGTTTATTGTCCCTTTATGGGAAACTTGTATAGTTATATTACGCTTTCACAATTTACAGACATGTTTCAACAAACAACAACGACAAAAAACAGCATATCCTGATACTGTGTGTTCATATATCCTGAGTTATTAAATTTAACCTAAAAAAAACTGCAGTGATTTCTATCAAGAACATATTTAGAGCTGATTAAAATTACAGGTTGACTTATATATCCAACAATGCAAGAAAAAATATTTATGGCTCAGTTTCCAGTCTTTTAACTGTCAGATGTAGTTGCGTTGCATGTGGGCAGAAATGTACCAGGTTATTTTTTTAACCCAAAACTTGTACCTATAGAGTAACCTCTAAGAAACAATCAAGTTATAAAAGACAAGTGTAGGTTTCCCATGTGTGCCTTTATCTCTCCAAGTAAAGTTTCAAATACCCAAGATTTTTAATGTCAATGTAGTCAATTTAAACTGGAAGCACTCGGGTATATTCCACATTGGGGAGTGACATTTACGGACCAGAGGAGGTGGGACATTTGTTTTACACCTTTAGTGTTGAGACCCAAACTTTGCCTTTTGTCACCGTCCTCAGACTTTATTTTTTTAACCATCTCAAATCCCAGAGATTTCGTGGTTAAACCAGCTGCTCAGACTTGTAAAACCCGGTGGAGGATTGATAAGGACAGGACTGTGCATGTGTGTGTGACAGAGATGCACAGCAAGATAGCGAGCCCTGCACTCACCCGTTTAAATGAGAACAATCTGGACTGCGAAAAGGAAAGCCGAGCGTGGGAGGGAGCGGTGCAGTGAGAGGACAGGGAATTAAGCGCTCGTCAAAGAGGAGAAGGATTGACAGGGCAAGGAGAAGAAAGTCTCAGACACCTGTGGCGGAAGCCACTCGGCTCACTGAGGAGTAAAAGCTACACAGCTCAGTGCCGGACCAGACCAGACCACGCTGGGTTAGAGCTGCGGTGAACAGCCGCACTGTAATAACTCAGAGACCGGGGGGCTGAAAGGTGATAGCCTGGCAGGAATTAGTTTACAGCCAAAGCAGTCGACACTTGTGGATGCTGAGCCTTCCCTTTCAGACAGAGGCGAGCTTAGATGCAGTAGCTTTCCTGTCTGTGACTGCTTGGGTGTACGGACCTGCAGCAGGTCAGGCAGTGGAAACTCTGTGATGGATGAGGACGGAGTGATGAAGACTGACTGAAGGGTTATGGAAGCTGGTGATGATGATGTGTAGCATTGCAGTAGGGTTTCTGGGCTATGCCAGGTGTTTTAAAGTAAGTTCCTGTCCTTCGTCAGATGGGATTAAGAAATGGGATCCATGCCAGTGGTTTCACACCAGATTGTGGCATGCATCTGGGTCATTCAGCAACGCTTTTGATGTGTTAAATAGCCGTAACAATGGAGCAGTCTGACAGTAGGAAGTGTTGAGGATTACTTCCAAGCTGTAGCTACAAAATGTAAATGCTTTCATGAAGACTTCCTCATATACATTTCCAGTTTTTGCAGTCCCCACATCCCCAACAGATTGTTTTATGACTATGTAGTGCCTGGTTTCATAAACCTTTGTTGGTTTAGAGTCATCCATGAAAACCAGACATGGACATTAAAACATGGACACGTGAATCAAAGCTTTAACATTTAAATTTACCCTGAAAATACTGATTTTTACTAAAATTTTTTTATATTTTTTAAAGATTTCAAGGCTAGTTCATGGTTTATGGATCTATGTGTTTTGCAGATGGGCACAGGTGATTGCAATGATATTACAGTCTAATCTGATTCTGTTTTTTTTATTCCACATATGAGAGTTTTAATTTCATGAACGCTTAAAGAGAAGCTTTGCTTATAGTGGAAGAATTTTGTTTTCCCTTTTCAAGGGAAATAAACTTTTAATTTGCACGAGCAAGCATCATCAAGTTGTGCGTTTCCTTAAAATTTGGCGCATAAATGACACATTTCCAATAATTATACTAATTAGTATTGTGTTATATATATTTGAAAAGCTTTATTAGTTACTTTTAGAATGAGGTATAACTTGTTAGGGTCATGCATACACACATCATACCCATGAAGTGCTCAGTCGAGGTCATATCATCTCCCAATATAATCCACACCCAAATATTGGATGCCCCATTAGAATAAAAAGGTTGCAGGTGCATATTTAGCTGATGTACTACAAAAATAATTGTATTAAAACATTGCAAACAAGCTGTTAAGAAACTATTAATTAGATTTTAGTAAAATACTGTAAAAAAAAAAAAAAAAGGTACAAAACGGAGCTGTAACGGTCGATAGATTCAATCATCTGGGTGTGAAATATGAAATGTCTCCTACAGCGTTTATGTCACAGTTGTGACTAATTATTTCTTGTCTTTGTACAATATTAGTATCATACTTTAATGTCAACAGGTAGCATGAACCTTCAGCTTGATGACATAAAACTAGAAAAGCACCCAAAGAGCGCAGACCTCAGCCAAGCTTATCATTCATCACGTTAGGACCATTTTCAGCAAATCTCGCAATGATAAAAATTCCTTTGAAACACTTCTGAATCCAGACGGTGATCCGGATCACCTCCAAAATGTAATCTTTTCTTCATTTCCTGATAACCTTTGGAGTTATCATGTTCACAGACAAACTCTGCCCTGGCTCTCACACGGGCAATGTTTGTTTTATGTTCAGTGTGACGAAGCAGCCTCGTCACTGACAGCTGTCCCTACTTGCGCTGTATACACACACACACACACACACACACACACACACACACACTCATCCATCTTGTCTCATGAGGACAAATTTATTCCAACCAAGCCCAACAGGCAACAGTAAACTCACAATCTTCCTCAGTTGCAACTTATTTAGGGTGCACACTAAATAAGTCTTGCTGGTTATGTTGTGTTTTCTGGTTACTTACCATCCTCTTCCTGTCTGTGGTCCAAACAGGATGTTAAATAGCCAACAGGTCAAACAAAAGGAAGTGATGTCATGATCATGTGATCACCCTAGTTTGTGTCATTGTATTTAAAAGAAAAACCTGTATTGCTTATGTATTTGGGTGTTTGTGATGAACAAAAGTAACAGGAAGTATTAAGTAGAATTTGTGTGTTTTGTTATTTTTCTTTTTGTTAAAACATAAAATGATCCTGTGAATTGTTTGTTAAAATAAAGTAATTACCAAGTCAGAGGGGAGGGGCTAAAGATTTATAAGGAGCTCATTTTGGGATGAGCAGGAGAAGTAGGTTGTGTTTTTGGGTTGCAGTGCTGGCAACTAAGAATTATGTGAAATTTGTAAATATGTATATAGTCTCAGAGTATAATTCTGCACATGGAGCACAGTTTGGGTGTAAATAAACCACCACAACTGAGGAGCGACTGAGTATTTGTGTAACAAAGAACCCCGTCACATTCAGTCTCTGGGTGCATTTGCATATTAAAAATGCATCAAACTCTGTTAGAAAGAGTAGATATAGTTTAGTAAAATTCCTTTTGTAAACTCATACAGGCAGGTTTTGCAACATCTGTGTCACATTGTGATTATTGAAACTTCTGTGCAGCATTTTGGTGAATTCTGAGCCAGTTTGTTGACTTTGGTACTAAATCTTCCTGGATTACATATCATCATCTCACAAGGCAAATGCAGCGTCTGCATGAATCCAAAGTTCATTTTTCACATTTAAAAAGCATGAACTTTTCAGATTTACTTGCCCATTAGCTGTTTAAACACTCAATAGAAGCGTCTAATTACACCCGCTTTTATAATGCTATCAGTTTACAAAAAGGTAAGATGGTGCACGAGTCTAAACTGACAGCCAGCATATTTTCTCGTTAACCACATTTGTGCTGCTCCTGGTCCAACTGGGAGCCTTCTGGGAAAAGCTGCGAGATGTTTGGAGAGCAGTAAGTCAACAGTGACCCGTGTCCACAGATGGTCTGCAGTAACGGCTCGTGTTGCTGTTAGCAGGGAGGGAGTTAACCTGCCCAGAGTAAACAGTCAAACAAACACAGAGGTGATCCCAGGGTTGTTTAGGTTACGTCCCGATACCCTGCTGATCGGCATAACAACCTGTCGGTTTACTGCAAATTCCTCTGCAATTATATATCCACCAAATTATTTTTAACGGGACACAGCGGAGTGAATTTAAATAGCAAATAAACTGGTTTATGGGAAGTAAGAGGGCAGCTGATGGGTGAATGAGAAAATAATGTGGATGTTTAATGTTTGATGGAAGTGTTTGTCACTTTTTTTAGGTTATTGTTGATCAGTTTTTAAAATAAAATAATTTAAAAAAAAAAGAAATAAGCTATTGACAGTATTTAATCCCAAAGAAAGAAAAGAAAGAGGAAATGCTCGGCAGACGTATTAATGTGACATAACTGTGACAGATTGGAAAGAGCAGGCGGAGCATCTACTCCTCTGTGCTGCATGTTTGTGTATGAATGGAAAGATCTGTGTCCTTCATATTCACACAGATCCTCTTACCAGCCCCCTCTTGGGATTGTCTGAAGATACCGACTCCCAGTGAAATGAGAAAAAAAAGGGGCAACTGCAATCTACTAGCGAAGCACACGAGGCTGGGCAGCTAACAATGGTTTGGCCCAGTCCCAACCACCTTCTCATTACCCAGTAGACCTCCACTGATGGATTACTATCCTCACTCTTTGCAACTTGGCGTGCGCTGTGGCCGGACTCTCCATCCAAGCCACTGGGATCTGCCCAGTTTTTCCTCTCGCTGGATCTCAACATCCAAACAGTCGACGTCTCCACTCATTATCTAAGCGAACCAAACACACCCCTTCTCTTTTTATTACCTTGTGTTTTGCTAACAGACGAGCAGGATGGAAAAAGAAACTGAGCCAGTGTATATCTTTTGTTTCCTGTGAAGTGGGAATGATGCAACAGCAGAGGTATACTCGCTTATATCCTGCAACTCATTTACTGCTCTGACATCTACAAACACATGTCTCACCCAGACAGGCTTCAAATAATTCTGCCAGCTTAGTCTTGCTTATTCTACCAACTTGCTAACACGCAGGCTGTCTACCTCTTGCAGGAAGTGTTGGTTCTCACTTCCAGAGAGGCGATGGTGCCACAGGAAGTCACATGGCTATCCACTGGGTGTCCAAGAGGTCTACAGCTGGAGAACGGCTGCTCTGAGAGGCCTAATCCTCCGGGAATTAAGTGGGATTTTGTACATACATGGTGCACACATATACCCCCAAAACACACGAGGGTACAAACACGCCTCTGTGCAGGCTGACATGGAAACCATTCTGACAGGATTTAAAGACCCCCCCATCCAAAAAAAGGATAAATTATAGGAATCTTTGGGTGAGATGTGATTAATCCATTTCAAAAGCTGCTTTTTTTCTATCAAATCCAAATTAAATAGAAGTTTAAGGCAGAATTAGAACTATAAACACTCAACTTCCTGGTTTTGGTTCAAACTTCTGGAAAAGCAGAGGTAATTTTTCTGCAGCAAGTAAAAAAACAACCCAAAATAATGCTACGTGGTTTCCCCGTGTGAGCTGCAATTCCCATAAAATCTCATGAACTGATGAGAACTGAGGCTCTGTTCAGTGGAAACACCTGAAAATAGAAATGGTTGTCGAAACGTTACAAACATCGCTGCAGGGTACTGGGTCCCAGGACCTGAACAATGGTTGAGACAAAGCGCTTGTGGAGAAAGTGAAGAGGATTGTGGGAATGCCTCAAAGAGAGACAAATGAGACGCAGCACAGTAGATGGCAGTGGTTGTGTAGCAGTTTGGGTTCTTCTTTGTCCATTTCAGTGGTTCCTAATGAGCTATACTGTGCAAAATGGACACTCCATTAGTGGTACTGCTCCATTTGTTATGTCTGATTACTTGCCAACAAGCTCTCTGAAAAAAAGGCTGAAATATGCATGTTTTCAAGGCCTCTAAAACCAGCAGACAATGACCCAACGAGAAGAAACTGGCATTAATGACATGAGTTAGCGTATTGAACTACTCCAGACATTTCTCCCGCATCACCTGAAAGACGCTTCACTGCAAGATCCACCATTTCACATCAAAGTTGGCCTCAGAGGAGCAAATTCTTTGCAATCTATCAAACTGACAGGGAGCCGATCTTGCATGAAATCTATTTACCATAAACTCCTTAAGATCATTTTATTTTCTTCAGGTTTTCCAAAAATATATTTTTTTATCCGTTTATGTCTGCCGTTGGGCTGGACACATTGTCAGTGATGTGACACTGTGATCCTCTCAGGATTATGTGTCCTGCGCATTGACAGATGCGTGTAAACTATGTGTAAGGATGATGTCCCGTCTTCGCTGCAAACCATGTCTGTAAATGGAATTGCTCCATGGGGATAAATGATGTTTTCTGAATCTGAAATCTTCAAATAAAATAATTGTGTTGCATACCAAATGAGACCAAAAACAAACCAGTTTGCTTAAGTTGTCTTAATATTGATACAAGTTGTTTCCTGTTAAACAACATTTTGCACAAAATGCTGATTAAAACATTAACGAGCAGAACTAAGAATGTAAAATAGAAATTATAATGTCAACGATACAACATTTAGTTAAACCATTGAAGAAAGACCGGGACCACAGAGGATGTTTTGTTGCTTTTAATTTCTTTCTCCAGATGGTGAAAACTGTTAAAAAACAAGACGCTCTCAGAAAACTGAGCTGGTGATTTACACAAACAGGAAGTGCAATCATCTTGCTTTTAAAGTTAACATTTACATAAATGACCTAAAATATATTGGCAAAGTCATTTTTACAAACTTACCACATTGACTTGTTATTGCTTCAAAGTAAATGATGGCAAATTCCTTACATGTCATGCTAACTTTCACATGATCCATCTGCATGGAAACCGGAAGTAGTACAGCAAAACCGGAAGTAGAATATTTCGGTAATATTTTTAACTAAAAAGGTTCAAATACACATAAAATAATGAAGATAATACTCTGACATAACAATACTACAGTTTTAGCCTTTTATAACAATTTTAAACATTAAATTATGTGTTAAAGAAAACCTTGCCATAAGGTCAACACAGAAATAAACAAATTCCCTTGGTAAAGCAAGCCAAAATCACAGCAGAGGATAAATGCAGGGATTTTCCTGTATTTTGAATATAAATCATGTTTGTGGGAGATTTTGTAAATATGTGCATGCTCATGCATAATACAAGCTGCCCACAAACAATTTGCTTTTCTTTTTGTTTTTGTGGATGCTTCTGTTTGCAGGCATCCCTGTCTGGGAGCCAAAAAGAGTGGAGGAAGTGTGGGTGGGTGTGAATGATTCTGACATCACCACCGCCTGCCGTCTCGTCCTCTTCCACTGCCCCCGATACTGACAGGTCTTCTATTGTTCCAGCAAAGCGTGGGCTCCCAAGGTTCCCATGTGTTAGAAATCATCCACCCACGTGGAGCAGTCATGGGCTCGAGACTGAAACTGTATACGGAGAGTCTGTGGGCTGCAGGACGGGCCCTGATGAAAGACAGTGTGGCTACAGAGAGAATAACAAACGCCAGGCTCTTAGACACTGTACGCTTTACACGCTCGCACATGTACCTGCAGAAAGACACACTCACACACATGCACAAAAGTAGGCAAACATATCCACACTTTGTCACGCTACAAGCTCATACAGCTCAGACTTAAGGGCCAGTGGGAGTTGGAGTGAGGGGGTGGGTGGAGAGATGGGTAGCCAGAGAGATGGATGTGTGGCTGTGGATTGGATAGGATGGATGACGACGTTTACCAAATCCTGGTTCACGACGGCTGAGCTGACTTCTGCTTCTTCTCAAAGCCGGTTTGGACCCCGGCCAGACTGAGGGCGCTGGCACAGGTGAACGCAGTCACAGTTTTGGCTCGCAGTAACTCCACAGGTCGTTAAAAAACACACACAAGACAGAGCTGGAGAGCCTGCGTATCTTCAAGTCAGAGCTGGTCTCGTTGTATGGCTGTATTTACATTTACTGAAATCATCTGCAGACCCCAGTGAGAAACGTTGAGCAAATATTTGTGTAGTTTCATCTCTTTCTGCCGGAGTAGCAGCTGCATGTGAAATTTTAAACTTGCACAATCAGATGTTTTCCATACACTGCCTCTGGGCTAATCAGCTTTAACATTTTAAAACCTCACAGAAGTGAAAAACACTTTTACATCAAACGCTTTAAAAATGACACAAACACACACACTGCTGGTGCTGCTGTGCTCTTATGCACCTCACACAGGCTACACATTGTTAGCGCACGGTGATCCCTTTAGGACAAAACCTCCTGCGTCTAAAACTTTGCATGGAAACTCAAATCCTTGGAATTTATTGCAGGTAGTAAAAATGTAGCTGATATTCAATAGCTGCCATTTATTGATCAGCCAGCGAGCGTTAAAATTCTTTGCATATGAAGACAAAAGCCACATAAAAAAAATATAAATTACATGCACACGTTAATGAAGTCTGCTGATGGTTTCATGCATTATAAAACAAATATCCCGACATTCAAACTTTGTGTAGATTTTTTTCTGTCAATCGAGAATCAATGAAAAAGCAAACAAATTGAAGACAAATATGGTTTGTAAATAAACACTGAGAATGAACTAATTCTCTTTGCTCTGTTGTGGATCTCATCCACCCCACAGAGAGGTTTTTGGGTTTGTTTTTTAAATATAGGTTCATGCTTTAGATGTAAATGAGGTTTTGAAAATATTTATTAGTGAAAAGACAACTTTTAAACATAAACGACATTTCTCATGGCTTATTTTCATACAACATTGAGCAGTGGTGTTTTTTTTAAGAGGAAATATTTCCCCCTTTGTGTGTAGGAATTTATTTTTACCAACTAAACACTCCCAACAACTGTTTTTGGCAGTCTAAACTTCTCTTCAGCTTCTTATTTAATCACTATAGAAAACATTTATATAATGGCTGCCTAAGTTGCTAACTGTGAACTCGAAAAGGCAAATATTTTTTTGGTCCCTGTAAGCACAGACGCAGGTTTTCATGCAGTTCCATAATGAATCACTTCTAACAGCATTTCTCCACAACAGGAGCAAATCCTCTGTGTTGGTATGTTGCACATGTGCACATCACCTCTGTGGAGGTAGCTAACGGTAGATCTAACACTCCCTTTTGGTTAGTGAGAGCTATAATGAACTTATAAGGAACAATCAATAATAATGGAAACTTTAAAACCAGTAAACAAGGACTGGTTGTGGATTCTTCAGCTTTTTGCCCTGTAGTGGAAGCTAACCTCATGCACATGCTCACTGTTTTAAAAGGCATAACACACCTACAAAGACGCAACACTGAATAAAGCCGTGTCCATTTAGAAGCAAACATAGCACCTCCAGCAGTAGGTAGGCTAAAAACCAGCCAGAGTTACCAGGTATGCCTTTTATCCACACTCTCACAGGTGCAGTCAATACAACACAATTAGGACACCACTGACAAGCCAGGGTGTGTGGAATAGCCCATCTATTCATTTTATCCCTGAACGGGGTCACGGGGGGGCTGGAGCCAATCCCAGTTTACCATTTTCCACACCACTTCATTCAATTTAGGGTTGTGGATAGCCGGAGCGTGGGTTCTCTCCGGGTACTCCAGCTTCCTCCCACAGTCCAAAGACATGCACCTTGGGGATAGGCTGATTGGAGACTACATTGTCCATAGGAGTGAGTGTGTGTGTGCATGGTTGTTTGTCTGTGTGTGTTGGCCCTGTGATGGACTGGTGACCTGTCGAGGGTGTACCCCACCTCTCACCTGTTGTGAGCTGGGATTGGCTGCAGTCCCCCCGCGACCCTGTTCAGGGAAGAAGCGGTAGAAAATGGATGGATGGATAGCCGGAGCTTATCCCAGCTATCATCAGGTGCAATAGGCGGGGCACAAACCACGTTTTTCTCCACAGACGTTCTGAAACTTCATAGCTAGAACTGCGTTGGGGATATGTGCTGTTTGTTGTAAGCTGTTATATGGGAAACTAAAAGGAATGTAAGTAGTTATGTCACTAATCACACTTTTCCTCAACCACCATGGAAAATGTCATGAGGTTTAGGGACAAGACAAATAGTAAAGATGCCTTATGTGCCTACCTAAGTTTGTGTTTTGATCCTCAGAGCTTTATGTGAAATGGTTTTTGTTCTTAGGTTACACTGTCTAGCGGCCATGACACCGTTACGAAGCCAACATGATCCCAGGGTACACTCGTGTTGATAGATGAAAACTCTCTCCTTATTGATGGCATCACGTCCACAACAATTTCCTGAACTTTCCTAAAGTGTGGGTTATTTGGACAAGTTATAAATGGAAACCTTGGTCGCACATGCTGACTGAGATTTGGGCATGATGGAGAGGCAACCTGGCTGCACTGGAAAGGTCAAAGTTCATCGTGTGGGATCAGTTTACTTTTAAAACTCAGTCTACTGTGCTGCAAAAAGCCTGAAGATTAGTTGTATTTCTACAGACCTATTGCAAGGTGTGATAAAGCAGAAGCCAAATGCACAGTTCAGAGACATCATTTATCATGGAAAGCCTGATTTTAGTCTAATGGAACGTGCAGCAGTTGCAGCAAAACCAAGGAACATGACAACACATTAATGAGAAGATGAGGGTAAACTCAAGACAGGTGAACTGACTAAGAAGAGGATGTGGCATCAAATAAAGAAAAAAGGCACATGAAGACCAGGAGATAATTAAAAATGAGGAGCAAGTGTGGTAATTAGTGACTGAAAGAGGAACAGGAAGAATGTGTGGAAAACATAAGGGGCAAATGCATTCAAATTAAACAAAAAGGAAAGTTAACAACATTATCAATGCAACTAAGAAATAATTTAAAAAAGATTAATAATAAATAACTCAGAAGAGCAATTAAAAAGACAGAAACCCCACCCCGAACTTATAAAAGCAACTAGAAACCAAACAACAGACTGAGGAAATTAAACAAAACTTATCCTACATGAAGTAAATCAAACTATAAAAACAAAAGAGAAATATCAGAACCTGACAGAAAAAAACTCTGAAAAGTCTCAAATAACCAAAGCAAGTTAATTCCAGGGAGGAAAAGTTCTCCACCTGTTTTATTTTTCTAGAAATCAACTTAGTTTTACTCTTTTAGATGAAAATGTTTTAGCTTTATATGTGCGATAGCTTTAGCTCTGGTTTAGTTACCGAAAACTCAAAGTTTTAAACAATGCTTTTGATCAATAAGTATTGGAAATTGTAATCAAGATATATGATGAAGCGCAACCGAGCTAACTTTAGCCTAAGGGAAAACTTTAAGCTAACTCTGAAATTTATCACAAGACTCTGAGTTGTTGTATTCATACCAGAGCTTGTTGTAACCTACCTTTTATCGGCACAGTGAGCCTTCAGGTGAGTCGTGAGACTCTCGGTATTCATTTCTTCATGTTTGGTGCACATTTATTGCCTCAACAGTGCATTTTGCTTTACTTTCTGTTGCATTATATTGAAAGTATGACCACAGATCATTTAGACATTTCTGACCAAACTGCTTTGTTGACCCTGCAGCAATGATCCATCATTGAATTAATAAATATGTGTGAGTGTGTGTGTGTGATGACTGACCGGTGGCGTGTTGTACAGAGTGTGTGCGAAGTGGTGAGTGTGACCAAACAAGTCGGATGCAGCAGTATTGCTGATTCTTTTTAGCTTTTAACAGACAGAGAAAACTCATTACAGCCTCGTCATGCATCTGAACAAACCACACACTAATATCTTCATCAAACTGCTCTTTTTAAAAGGTACAAGAAAAAAAAAAGCACAAAAATGGCCATTTCCAGGTTATAGTGCTTGGACACTACAACTTAATGTAGTGAATAATGCTGAAGATCCTCATTTTGATCCTATAAATCAGTTGTCTGAAACTTCAGTCCTCTGTGCTGCAATCAGGAGGTTTTTGTTGTTTCACTGGTCCAACACACCTGAATCTAATCAAATAGATCAAACAACTCATTATCAACCTCTTCACAATAACACATTCCTTTTAATCAGGTGTGTTGGATCCAGGAAACAATGAAAGCTGGTTAGATTGCGATCCTTAAAGGACTGGTGTTTGAGACTCCTATAAATGATCATTCACTGAACTGAATGAGTTAGTTTTGGTTAACCAAACCATTAGTTATTCTCATCACAAGGCAGGCAGAGGGTTTGGTTTGCGGGATTCATTACCAAATAATTCATATCACTGATACCAACATAATACTGATTTGATATTAACACGTATTGCCTAAAATTTTCAAATAATGTAATGAACAAGAGTCTAGATAAGACCCTTGCTGGCAGGAGGTTGAAATGAGCTAAATGAAGGCATTTACTAAAGATACTGGTGTGTTTTAAATTTGTTCATTCTTTATACCACTTAGTCCAATTAAGCAAGAACATCCATCCATTTTCTACCGCTTGTTCCCAGAGCGGGGTCGCGGGGGGGCTGGAGCCGATCCCAGCTGTCAACGGGC
>JBAMHV010000023.1:2947686-2962445 GCA_037177535.1 Pseudomugil gertrudae
TTTCAAAAAATTGTGTTTTTTCTTGTTTTCCAAAAACATTGAAATATGACTTAGGCAATTATGCTATGAGGCTAACGATGTGAGATATTAATGAAGATAATTATGATTATGGGATTGTATATGTTGCAGGAGTTCTCAGCCCTGACTAGATAATCCCTTCAGATAAGATCCTCCTGCAGAATTTAACTGCACCTGTGATTGTGCAGCCATCTTTTCATGAATTTATCACAGCTGGATTCAAAGAATGGATTTCCATTAACACACAGAGGTGATTGAAAACCCTGTTTGAATAAAATGGGACAATTATAACCAGTTATACTCAGCAGCATATCCCTTATCTGCCCTGTAACATCATCTGAGGCAGAGATTACCACAGCGGTTGCAGATTGAACCACGTATTTGCTGTTATAAAAGCCTGTTAGTGTGTTTATGTAACCACAAAGGTTTGTTGCATTCTTATTTCCACCTGTATGTTTAGCCCAGCATGTAAAGGACACCTCACATGGTTTTCCTTCTGGGTCATTTTTCACTCTGCAGCTAAATAGATGTCAATAGAAGTTAGTTAACATTTGAAGTTGATTGCACTGGACTAATGGTGACGTCACCTGCAGATCACATGACATGACGTCTGTTCAGAGGTGGGGGCTGAATACCAGGAATGCTGGTTTATGATGGCTGCATGATGTGTTTTATGTTTATGTGGATTGTCAGTTCTCTAGTTCCTCACCCCCTCCTCCCCCTCGTGACTTGGAGGCATTACAAACCATCCACCATGCAACACCTATTCATTTTTCTTTTCTTCTTCTTCTTTTTTCCTCTTCTCCACTCTTTCTTTTCTTTTTTTAGCTTTATTTTTAGGAGATCAAATCCTGCTTTTGGGGGGATTGGTGTTATTTATTCTGTGATCTGTGCATATATGAAGTATTAAAAACCTTAAACACACTCCAAACAGCACTGTAAGTGATCTTAACATCAGTGCAACGCTAGCTTCCTCCATGTTCACCACTAACATCGTATATATCCTGGTATTCTGTTTGATTTGAGCCTTTTTCAGCTTGATTTTACAAACTGTACACACGCAGAAAACTGTGGTGTAGTTTTCTTTTACTGAGAGAAAGCTGAGCAAAAGGTTTTCCATGCATCTGAATATTATAAATCCAGTGTGTGGACATGGTTTCCACTCATTTTCAGGTTATTCGGGGAGCTCACACCCTTTAACTGTGGTATTCACATCATGCAGACTCATTCAACATGGAAATGAACAGCTTTATAACATTATCTGGAGGATTTGATGGGTAACAATAGTTTTTATGTTTATTTTTTAGTTATTTATGTAAAGCACTTTGCGTTTTTAGGGTATAAAAAGTGCTTTTTAAATACAAATGGATTAATATTATTCTCAACTTTGTTCTAAACTTGATAATGTGGCTTTTTTTTACCTAAATTTAACAAGCAGCCAGCAAAAAAAAAAAAGAAAATAAATCATGACGGCTCAGTTTTTATTAACATATGGAATAAGAAAGGTGAATGTAAGTGGCATGGGTCAGAAGATGAACATCACCCTCTCAGATTTTTCCAGAAAAGAACCAACTGAAAAAATAATGTGTAGATTTTCCCTCCGTGTGTTTCTGCCATGATTCTTTTCATGGATTTACACACACACACACACACACACACACACACACACACACACCGTCATCTTTCATACAGAAGCTCCAGAAATCCAGAAACATGTAATCACAAAAAGACCAATCACAAGCTTCTAACAGAAATCATAAATCTTGATAGATTTCAATCAGGCTTCCGACCTCATCGCCGCACTGAAGCAGCTCTGGTCAACGTCTTAAATCGCATTAGGTCGAACACTGATTCTGGTCAGGCGTTGGTCCTGGTTCTGCTGGATCTCAGTGCTGCGTCATAGATCACAGAATCATTTTACACAGGCTGGAAAACCGGTTGGACTTTCTGGAATGGTCTTTAACTTTCACAAGGTTGAAGTTAGTTTGTACTATTAGCAACTATAAATCTGAGTAAGTCGATATGACTTGTGGAGGCCCTCAGGGGTTAGTCCCTGGACTTCTCCTGTTCAACTTATACATGCTCCCTTTGGGTGAAATGCAACAGAACATTAACATTAATTAACACAGTTATGCAGATGTTTGTGCCTTTGTCACCAGACGGATGGAGGAAATAAATACCTGGATGGGTTAGGGTTAGATTAAATGAAAACATTATTTCTTTTGGCAGAAAATAAAGGGCTCATCATCGGTAAACACGAAGCATTTAGCTGTTATGCTGAAACAAGTGGAACAAACTTCCAGTAGATAAACTTTCCCCTAATGTAGAAACTTTTAAATCTGGGTTAAACTTTTCTTTTCTCATGCAGCTACTTTTCACTTTTCTTGCCTTTAATTGTTTAAATGTACAAATTTACTGTCAGTGCTTAACTTGCTATTTTTAGTTTTTACTACTTTAATACTTTGCACCATTTGTTATGCTTATAATAGGCACATAGGTCCTCCACTGACCTTACGCAGACACCATGTGGAGCTTTAGTATTAACTAGTGATGCTCACAGACCTACAGAAATATCAGATTCTCAGCTCTAGAAGATGTGTTGATAATAAATGTTAAAAGCTAAGATCCTTTGAGCTCCTGTTGCAGGAGAATAAATACATTGTCTGACTGCTGGTTGAAGAGATGAGATTAAGCTAAAACATTGAGTTTAAAGTTAAAGTGCATGTAAACTCCTGCTTGCTTCCTGCACTTTAATCTGTATGAAGAGTTGTAACAAGTTAATTTTGTTCTTTCTGAGATTAATAAATGTCTAAGTCTAATCATTATACAGTTAATTACTTAGTATTATTTCAGATACTGGTGCAAAACAACCTAAATGCAGAACACTAGAGCTCTTTATATGCATTTGAAAATAGACTAGAAATAAATAAATATCTATAAATACCCATCGTTCTAACAGCACGGTCCCAAGCACTCATTTTTATTCTCATGGGATCTCACTTCTCACACAGTTCATTCTCTAACCTTCAAACTAGAATATCTAACTTTACCTCAACACGTTTATAATACTATCCAGAAAAAAAACTTTAAGTGGAGCCGAGCATTTAGCCGTGAGACCGGACAAATCCTGGTCTCTGGACCCCACATTTATAAAAAGCAAAAAACAAACGTACACACGTTTATTTTCATTTGCTAACATTAAAAGGAAGTTAACTATTTAGTTTAACTGCAGTCACACAGGTATTTAAGCAGCCAGATGAACTGTACCTACTGTCATAACTCAAACGCTGCAGGTGGAAGAAATTATCGAGATATGTTCCCCGTTTCGCAGAAGATGATTTATTCTATTTGCAGAAACAGTCAACATGTGTTTTTTATCAATAACATTCAAATTGTATAAAAAAGGAATAAAAAATGCTTGACAGAAAAATTTCAAGGTAAAAAGAAACTGACAAAATAATAATACATATATAATTTTTTTTTTTTTTTAAAGCGTCTGGTTCGGCTTGTAACACATGTGCAGTCTGCGTTTTCCCAGGTGGTTGTAGTCAAGCGTCAAAGGCCATGATTACAATGCTGGAACCAAAGGTGACGCACTCAAACACAATCACAGTCTGATATGTCATCACTAACGTTGAAGCTGCTGCACGGACTCCGTCACACGTTCTCTTCTTATTCATCAATAACACGGCAAAAAGCACTTCATTATGGACATATATCATCTATTTACAACACTAAAAGGCTCTGCCCAGAGCTTCAAACAGCCATCTTCCCAGAGAAAGCCCTGGGAAGGTTGTGTCAGTGTCCAGGTGATCAGGAGCATCCTGGCTTCCTTACAGTGCTCATGTCTTTCATTCAGAGCTGGGTGAAGCCGCTGAGTCCACGTCGTCGTTTTCCAGGTCGTTGGGCGAAGCCGATTGTCCTCCTTTCACTCTCTTCCACTTCATCCGCCTGTTCTGAAACCAAACTTTGACCTGTAGCAGAGAAACACGCTACATTAGCATTTATGATGATGCAACTGAGCAACATTAGCTGATACATGCTGTAAATTTAGTTTTTCTTGTAATCTAATATAGTTTAATATTATTATTAAACCACTTGCTAACATTAAAAGGAAGTTAACTATTTAGTTTAACTGCAGTCACACAGGTATTTAAGCAGCCAGATGAACTGTACCTACTGTCATAACTCAAACGCTGCAGGTGGAAGAAATTATCGAGATATGTTCCCCGTTTCGCAGAAGATGATTTATTCTATTTGCAGAAACAGTCAACATGTGTTTTTTATCAATAACATTCAAATTGTATAAAAAAGGAATAAAAAATGCTTGACAGAAAAATTTCAAGGTAAAAAGAAACTGACAAAATAATAATACATATATAATTTTTTTTTTTTTTTAAAGCGTCTGGTTCGGCTTGTAACACATGTGCAGTCTGCGTTTTCCCAGGTGGTTGTAGTCAAGCGTCAAAGGCCATGATTACAATGCTGGAACCAAAGGTGACGCACTCAAACACAATCACAGTCTGATATGTCATCACTAACGTTGAAGCTGCTGCACGGACTCCGTCACACGTTCTCTTCTTATTCATCAATAACACGGCAAAAAGCACTTCATTATGGACATATATCATCTATTTACAACACTAAAAGGCTCTGCCCAGAGCTTCAAACAGCCATCTTCCCAGAGAAAGCCCTGGGAAGGTTGTGTCAGTGTCCAGGTGATCAGGAGCATCCTGGCTTCCTTACAGTGCTCATGTCTTTCATTCAGAGCTGGGTGAAGCCGCTGAGTCCACGTCGTCGTTTTCCAGGTCGTTGGGCGAAGCCGATTGTCCTCCTTTCACTCTCTTCCACTTCATCCGCCTGTTCTGAAACCAAACTTTGACCTGTAGCAGAGAAACACGCTACATTAGCATTTATGATGATGCAACTGAGCAACATTAGCTGATACATGCTGTAAATTTAGTTTTTCTTGTAATCTAATATAGTTTAATATTATTATTAAACCAGATTATATATAAATATATATATATTACTATATATATGTATATAATATAGTTTAATAATAATATTAAACTATATTATATATATATAATATATGTATATAATATAGGTTAAGAATAATATTAAACTATATTATATATATATATATATATATATATATAAATTCAGTCTTATTATTTACGTGATACCTTCATTTTTTAAAATGATGTCTTATTAAATGCAGATAATTATTATTTCTGGTTACAGGTTTTTTGCCTTATTTGGTTGGTTTGTTTGTTTGTTTGTTTGTCTGTATGCATTATAACTCAAACGGTTATGGACGGATTTTGATGAAATTTTCAGGACATGTCCGATCTGGGACAAGAAACAGGTGATTAAAATTTGGAGTTGCTCCGCATCACCATCTGGATCCAGGAGTTTTTTAAAAGTATTCTTTAACATTGTGTGATGTGGCTGTTTTCAGCATATGTGCATATAACTGGAGGGCTTGGTGGAGGTCTGTGCTTTCTGAGTGCTTTTCCAATTTAGTTTTATGTTTCTTCTTTGATTTTTGTCTAGAAAAAAGTACTTAAAAGAACACAATTCTATGGAGTATTAAGAAAAAAGATTAATAAACAAAAATTAGCTACAAACATACTCTCACATGGACTTACAGCAGATAACTTTCTCACAGTACTCACTGTGTATGCTTTTCTTTTGCACAATTTATTACATTGTCAGCAAAAAAAGGGCAAATAATCCCCCACAAATCTCCCAGTGCACTATAAAATCACCCAGTTTGCAGTGGTCTTCGTCAGAGCCCTCAGCTCTGGTTTAAAAATTCCCCCAAATGCAGGCAGAGAGTATCAAGTACACAATGGGTCAAAAAAGTGGCCTATCAGGAAGTGGGCCTGAACAGGATGTGTATTTACTGTATTTGCTGTGAGGACAGAGCTCATCTGTGGCTTTGCACTGTTCCAACAATGAAGATGATCTCATATTTAAGCTTCCCAGAGAGAAAACACTGCTGATACTCACGCTTCCTGACATTCAAGATCAGTGGCAGGAAAAAGTGAAGGGAGATGAACGTGTTGTGACAGTTTTATGCTCATAAATCTTTAACGTGAGCTTTGTTACACAGTTTAACTAACATATCTTCTCTTAAAGAGCACTGCTGCTGAAACGGGAGCAAAAAGAACATCGAGTAATTATGTGAAGCTGATTAATAAAGTAGCTCAGTAATACAGACAAAAGCTTGTCTTTATGTAAAGAGGAACGAGATAAATCCAAATACAGATGCTTCGCTGAGAACTGCGACATGTTGGATCCATTAGTCAGATTTCTTCTCGTATAATGAAGTTTTAGGCAGACAAATGATATTTTAATGAAAATATTGAATGTAAATAATAATTTTGGATTGGTGAGGGGATAAATCTGACTAATAGAGTTTTTAATAGTGCTTATAAATATGTATGTAATATTATTATAGTTAATTATCTGTCTAGTACTTTTAATTTCAGCCAAGATCGTCTTTTCTGATCAATCGTTACCTGAATGGTGATCGATTTGGACCAAGTTAAAAGCTGCAGACTCTAAACTGAACTTGTTTTCTATAAAAAAAGATCGATTGCAGCTTAACAAAGCTCTGGCTCTTCATCACCCTGAAGCATCCTCCCCTGTGACCCACAGATAACTCCTCATACTGCAGCCCTCTGTTGAGTCCACTCATCCCGATTCACTGAAACAGCGACACATCAGCAGAGCGTGTATTTGGAAAACACTGCTGGATAACAGCAGGACCTCAGAGTGAAGATTGACCCCAGTAAATGTGTGTGTGTGTGTTTTAGGGGTCTGGGAATTAGATTTAGGAGCAGTATGTGTGGTCACTGTGGCACGGCGGCCTCATTAGGAGGACACCGGGTCTGACAGGCAGACTGGAGCTCCTCTATCCAGCAGCATGGACACATCATGCCTCCCTCCCGTTACAGCTGTGTGTCATTCTGCTCCAACCACAGGCTGGAAAAATGCTTCATTGTAATTCAAATGCAACTGTGCTCGTGCATTAGTGTGGCAGCAGAAATGAGGGCTGACATTCGGATTATTATGCGCTGACGATTACTTTGTTGGCAGGGTTTGTCAAGTTTGTATTTACTTTTATGTGCCACAGAAATCTGAAGCCATTTGCAGGATTTTGTGGCTGGAAAAGTTTTATTTTTGCCAATATATTTAATATAGGTGGCACATCAATCTTTATTCGTGAAAAATGATGGCATATTTAATTGTAAAAGCACATTTTTTCCCTCATCATCATTTACAAACAGGTGTAAAGATGCTTAGCTTGGCCCTGAACAGCACGTGAAGGAAAGGTGGCGTACCTGTCTCTCTGTGAGGTCCAGGTTGACTGCGATCTCGTAGCGACGGAGCCGGGTCAGGTAGTTGTGGTGGGTGAACTCGGCCTCCAGCTCTCTCAGCTGCTCCTTGGTGAACGCAGTGCGCTCCTTTCTTGCCTTGCAGCTGGAATCCACCTTAAAACTGGAATCCTGGATATCTGAGGAAGAGTGAGTTGCCAACTTAGTCCCATTCATTTCCTCAAACTGTTTTCACTCGCATGATTTTAGGGGAAATCGTGCACATAATAAACATCTGAGCAAGGCTTTGTCACATTTATATCAGCGTCCTGGTCTTTTCCTGATTAGCCTCTAGCTCACCATTAAACAGACCTGAAGGACCTTTGAAACCAACAAACTACATATTATAAACACTAAAACCAGCACTTTTAAACACAGACCACCCTGACCTGGTCTTAGGAGTCCTTTTCACCCGTGTACAGTATTTATTTGTGGATTTTTGCTGCACGTAAAGCTTATTTACGTGCATATTGGGGGGTTTAGTGAAGACGGGTCATTTTGACCCGGTGTGTAGAGAAAATGAGGACAACAGGAGGGTTAAAGCAGGCAGGATGATGATCTGGTTGCTAGTTTGTGTGTTACTGTGTGAGAATGCATCAGCTCAGGGCAGGGGCCACCAAACCGGCCACAGAGGGACCGAGTTAGGAGAGGAATGCAGCGGAACATCGTTAAAGCCTCTAACAAAAGAACAAAGGTGCGGATGTGTCCAGGTCTGAGCGTGTGTGTGTGTGTGTGTGTGTGTGTGTGTCAGATTTCCCACAGGAGCACTGGAGGCAGATCGGCATTAACTCATCTCTACGTGACAGCGAACATGAGGAAAAAGAAGGAGATATCTCTATGAATGTGGCGGTCGGTTAAACGGAACGACCCGTAAATGGGATCTTAACTTTTTGTGCCTGCAAACCTGTGATTATCAGAACCACGACAGGTTTTTTTCTCTGCAGATTCCACCAGTTTTCAGCCTCACTGAGCAGAACCGACGTGAACGAAGGCTTTCTGACTCTCGCGTATCAAAGGGAATGAATTTTGGTAATAAGTGTGCGTCGGTAGCGACGCGAGCAGCTGATGTAATCTCCAGAAAATGCTTCTAATTTGTCAAAGTGAGAAGCTTTGCTTGTGTGCTTGCCAGAGCAGTGGGCCAGAATGTGAAATGGACTGCTGTACCAGGTCCAGATGTGACTGGGTAGACTGGGACACATTCTGCTTGTGTGTGTGTGTGTGTTTGTGCATTTCTTTTTCCAACACCTGAGTATCCACGCTGAAAAAACCCTCTCATTGTGGCTCACGTGTCACTGCTGGCACTGCCGGGGCCTTGTCAGGTCTGGAGCTGTGTCCAACAGGTTTACAGTTCGGCTTGAACACCTGGCAGGGCACATACTGGCCACACTAAACAGGCCCCCAATAAATATCCTGCACAGCTTGAGGCCATAAACTTGCAGGGAGGAGGCTTCTGCGCCCAGCAGGGTCCTAAAGACAAACAGCATTTGGTGCAAAAACAGCTCGTCTTAATCAGGCCGGAATTAGATCGGCTGTAAATTACAGAAAATGAAGAGTGTGTCTGATCGCTTGATTTGTGTGATAAATATTAATGCAGGAATTAATTACACTTCCTTTAAACCCCTTAATTTGGCTTTTAAAGCAGCTACACTATATTTGTACTGTAATCTGATGCAATATTATGTACTTAGTTAAGTATTTGTTCCCTTAAATACCAAATGTTGCTTTAGGATGTCTTTATAAGCCTTGAATGTATTTGTTAATACATTTCCCGGTTTTGTTTAGATGATGCAACACAGAAAACTGAAGAAATTCAGTAAATTATTAGCTACCCTGCTCCTCTTTATTCCAGGAAGTCTTTGTAAGGGACAACAGATGAAAATGAAACCTTTGGTTTAATTATTTAGAGTTTTTTTGTTTTGTTTGTTTTATTATTCTGTGTGCATGTCAAACATATATTTAAATAAATTAAAAGAAAATAAATGCTACAATAAAGCTCATTTTATGTTTTAACCTACTCCCACACAGGGAGGTAAACTGTTGATAAATCTATAAACACAAAACAATGATGTAAAAATCTGGACTCATAAAGTATATATAACATTATTTTGTTTTAAACATAAATAAGATATAGTTTTGATATATTAAAACCTTTTTAGCTTCACACATGTAATGAAAACATTTGATTATATGTTTAAAAGTGCAGATTTGCACAGCGACGTTCACATATTGTTTGATGACCTAATAAAGGTTTAGAGCTTCAAAGGGACATTCACATGCATCACATTAATGTTCATTTGTGCTTTGTACCATCACACGTGTACGTATATTTATTTACACATTTAAATAAATACTCCCATAATTACACCACCTGTGCTACTAAAAATAGTGATAATATTAAACCTTTTAGCTTTATTACTAACATTTCTATTTAATAACAATCCAATAATATAACGATCAAAGTTTGGACATGAGTCAACATCAGATCATGTCATTTTGGTTTTAAGCTACTGGCATCATTCACCACATCACAAACAGACTGTACAGCAGCTGTGTCAGTAACGTGAATGCCTGCAGGACGTTTTCCTAATATATGCCCCTCCACCGGCTTGTCAATTCAAAAGGCCAATGGCTCTTTTCTGAAAGCAAGGGGCTGATGTAGTGGTCAGACATGTTGCATGCACTCAGTGGGAGATTGTGTTACGGCTTAACGACAGGAAAATGTCAATGGATAAGAATGTAAGAAGTGGGCTTGCAGGAAAGTGAATTTACCAGACGTGGTCTGGCATGTTTTCAGGGGAGAGAGTGGAGGTTACAATAAGGTAAGGAGGGGGGAGGTGGAGGGATGAAGGTTCTCCTCCACCTCCAGCTCCTTTTTTTGCAATTAGACTCATGTCTGTTGCATTTATGTCACTGGAAGCTTTTTGTGTCCTTCATACGATCAGATATGGTGCACACAGGTCGGACTTTGATAAGAGTGATCACCCTAAAACCAAATCTGAGGTAATATGAATTATTTTTTGCTTTGTGGGTCTTCAGGCTTGTCTCGCTGCATTAATCATTATGCATTAGACAAATAATGTAATAAAAATAAAAGTTTGTCCACATGAAATACAAGTTCATCAAGTACTGAATGAGGTTTTATGTAACCAGCGTGAATTTCAGAGAATTAAATAAACTTTTTAGGAAAATCTTCTCCTGAAACATTCAGGAATTAGTCATGGGTCACATATTAGTGTAATAAAAGTATATCACACTAAAAGTCATCGTATTACCAGTACTTACCAGTACTTACCAGTGCTACTTGTTAAACAGATCAGCCTGGATTAAAAGTACATTTTTTTCTTTCTGCAGGAGGATTATATTTAATAGATTTAGTTTAAAACCTGTGATGCTTACATCTGCTCACACTAATATGTGTGTTTTTTTTATTTACTCGTTTTTAATGCTCACACACTTTAATGAAACAATGCTCCATTTCCACCGGAAACATAATGAAACGTTCAGACGCCTCGTGAATCATCTCATTCGAGCTCCTGAACAATAAGAGGATGCGTCGGCTACTTAAAGGACACAAAAGTCACCTTTAGCACAGCGATGTGGCCAGAAAGCAGCTGTCAAACCGATTTGGTGGGAAAACGACGTGTGTGCCGACCAGCTGTGACATTCTTCACTCTGACGTGTTATTTTGTGTTTTTTAAAAGTAGAATTACGACTTGACAGGTTTTTTTTGTTTGTTTTGCACCTGTATGTAGACATTTACAAAGTTTAAATATGGATGAAGTTATTAATCTTCCTAAATCATTTTTAATACACTATAATATACATTATCCACTATGAAAAGTACCAGTTTCTCCTGTAATTTAGTAGAATATCTTTCCTGAGGCTCTCTAACTTCCTGCCATCCATTCCAGCACACCCTGACTCACCTGTGACATCTCTCTTCCGCTTACTGGAGCTCTTCTTGTCCGAATCAGCTGACGCCACGCTTTGGGGTGAGTATTCTCCCTCCAGACACCCTTGAACCCCGCCTGGCAGCCTTTCGCTCGCTCCGCTGTCCACCTCAGGCCCTCCACCACCGCTGCTGCCCACTACTGCAGGGGCGACAGGCGGGCAGGCCTCAGGCGCTCTCACCCGGGTCTCACAGGGGTTGAACTGCCAGTCGTTTCTCTGGTAGCCTCCCTGGCTTTCCTGGTACAACCTGTCATCTCGGGGGTAGGCTGCGTGAGGCGCGCTCGGCACCAGGCAGGAGCTGGAGAAGTCTGTGTAGGCGAGGAAGTCGGGCTTCTGGTGGATAGAGAACGGGGCCTGCTGGTAGGGCGACTGCAGATTGGCTCCTGGGACCCCAGAGTGAGGGTTCCTCATGCAACCCCAGATGGGGCCGCTGGGATGAGCACTCCGCATGCAGCTGCTGCCTGGCTGATCCATGATGATGCACGGACACTTAAAAAGATCTTGAGGCGTTTAAACCCAGGAAATCTACGTCTTTGTCACTTGTGAGCGGTATCCACTTCAGCTGCTACATGCACGTCATCGGTCTCATCACACGAACCTCTGAGACTCCCACAGCCCAGAACGCGTGAGGATGGACGCCTTCCTGTGACAGTGATCTCTTCTCTATCAGAAGTGTGTGCCGTACTTTAGAGCCTCTGGTCCCGACGCTCTTACACACTTTCCCTCTGCTTCTCCCTCACACACACAAACACACACACGCACACACACACAAACACACACCTCTTTCCCTCAAGGATCTGACTGGCTTGTGGCTCGGTGTGAGAGCTGCATCTGCAACTGCATGACTCCTCTTTTCTGGCTGGCTGTTTTCACAACTCTTCTAAGGCATTCTTGACAAGTGAGCCCTCCTCCTTTTTAAACATATAGGTGGGAAAGAGTGGCAAGTTTATGGAGTGTAATGTGAGACAGAGGAGGAGCCCTGCCGGCCACATGTTGGTAGTACCCTCCAACCAACCCTTCCTCATCAACTATTAATCACGGGGGAAATTTTATATGCACATCTAATGGGCTTTCCAGACACGGGGCTTTTTAAAGGGACATTGTCTGAGAAGTATAAAGCAAGCACCCACCCACATGGGAGCAGGGGACCCTGACTTATTCCAGCTCCTCGCTGCTTTCTGACACCCAATTTAGTTCATTTTTTGACACCCTTTCAGAGGAAAGTTAACCCTAACCCTGATCCTAGCCTGCCCTCTCAAATGTGAAAAATCTTTTACTTTCTCTGTGTGTGTGTGTGTGTGTGTTTGAGTGTGCACGACACACCTAAATCCACCTGGCTGGACTTTCCTCAGCTTAGAGGTGAAAAGGCTGGATCTGATACTGGTTATGCAAGCACTTGCACCTACTGAGGTTTTCTCACATCTGCGAAACACAGTATTAAATTTCAGAGTCTTATTTTGCAAATACTGCGTAATATTTTCCCAGAATGAGACGTTTTAGTGGCTTTTATTTGGTAAAATGTGGTCTCTTATTGTACCCACGACGTGTGACGGCACTCACGTGTAGATTAACCACATCTGGTTCGGGCAAGCTTACACTTATTCAATTTTCAGATTTTTTTTAACCAGCTAACCATGAAAGAAGTCACTTCCCCATGAAGTAATGTCTCTAATACCAGTAAAACCTTTTCGGCTAAACCATATTTTGGACTCCAGTTCAGCATATCTGTTACCCAATAAACCCACTGAACCACATTGTACTGAAACACAGTTTTTCTTCATACTGCTCATATTTGGGAGCTGAGGTTTGCCCTCCTGACGTGTCCTTACTTTGCTGCTGACCTGCCAGAGATGAAGGGGGGGTGGATCACACTTCCACTGACAGGAGAGAGAAAAAGAAGCTGTGAGATGAGGCACAAGTGAAAGACGGCGCGTGAAAAAACAAAGAAAAACAGAACAAACTAGATGTGAAAGCCAGGAAGAAATGGAGAGAAGAATCCACGAGCTTAAATAAAACCAGAATAAAATGTGAAACCTCTGTTTTAGATCTCACACTCACAACATTATTCAAGAAAAAGAGAAAAGTTAAAAGCCTTAAAAGCAAGAACAGAGGGAAATTAATACAATTATGTAGGAGTCAGAGGGTGGCAATAATAAAAGAAACACAAACGAGGTAAATGCAACAGAAAAAGAGAGACTGAAGGGAGTGTTTAAGGTCAAACTGCAAACCCTTTCCATTTAGCCAGCGAATTGTTGAGCCATGAAGCATCCCTGGCTTTTACTGGCAGCCTGAGCTCTGGCCACACCACAGGGAGCAGGGGTTACACTACATTTGTGGTCAAAGCAGGGGCCATCTGTGTGTCAATGTGAATTAGAGTGTGTGTGTAAAGTGTGTGTGTGTGTATGTGCTGTATGTGTATAGTGGCAGCATGCATAAACGCGACCCACATTAGAAACCTTCACCGAAAGTGCTGAATCTGTTCAGATTTTATTTAAACGACACAGCAAGTCGGACAGGTCGAAAAAGAGCGAACTCAATAATGTTTTTATTTGATCCATGGTAACTGAGAAGCCCACCAGAAAGGTATCTGTGTTTATTGTTAGAAAGAGAGGATACCTGGAACGTCTCAGGGAAAGATTGTGACTAATTAAAACTGGAAAAAAGACAATAACTATTTATTTTTAGCTATTGTGGCTTTACAATCAGGTCAGATCATATAAATACACACAACACTTCACTGAGCAGTGACATTAACATCTACACTGCAAGTAGATTCAATAGAAACCCATAAATGAGTTCCAACCTGTCAGAGTCATTAATGAGAAATATGGTGCTTATTTGTCATTAATTTGAGTTTTATAAAACACACCCAACCTGAATCTGGATACGATGGTCAGCTTCAGCAAACGACCATGTGGCTGATCAGAGGTGGGGACCTCGTCATGAGCTTTCCATATCACACTGCTCCAACGCACCAGATTCAGATGAATGAATCACTGCTGCTGTTGGATTCATTGGATTTGAATCAGGTGTGTTAGAGCAGGGATACATGGAAAACCATCGAGGACCAGGGTCCCCCCTGAGGTAAGCTGGGTCTGCACACATGGGGCCTTTTTCCACCAGGCTGGTTCCCGTTCTAGTTCGGAGTCAGAGCCAGATTAGGCACCGATTATTTGGTTTTGCACCGCCTGAGCAACGGCTCTTGGTTTTCAAAACTGGTTCAATCCAGGCACCACCTCTGTGCTGGGTCAGAGATGAGAACCGGGTCACGCAGCTTGCGTCCGCAGCTGGGGGCTGGAGCTTCCAGAGCGGGCATATACCGCGACGAGAGACGGTCGCAGCTACAAACGGCGCCTTGATCAGCTGCTCAGCATATGATAAAAGCTTAAATAGATTTCATAG
>JBAMHV010000023.1:2988643-3001050 GCA_037177535.1 Pseudomugil gertrudae
TAACACGGGGAGAACCCACGCTAACACGGAGAGAACCCACGCTAACACGGGGAGAACCCACGCTAACACGGAGAGAAACCTCGCTAACACGGGGAGAACCCGCGCTAACACGGGGAGAACATGCAAACTCCACACAGAAAGGATCCCAGTTGCAGCTCCGCTCACAACGGGGATCGAGCCGGCAACCTTCTTGCTGTGAGGCCACAGTGCTAACCAACTGCTCCACCGTGCAGCTCCACAGAACCAGTGTGTCGATATTCTGGAGTCGATATTTTGATATCTGTCAATTAAAATATTGGATTATGGATATAATTATTGGATATTTGATGCTGTTTTGAGTAGCAAGATACCACTGTAATGATATAAAACATGGCATTTGTGTTTGTTTTCAGAGTATTAAGTAATAAATCTTGTCTGAAGCCCAGATACTCACATAATGATGTCATGATGATGCTGCTACTGTCAGTGCAGATGTTTTTATTATCATTATTATTATATTATTGTTATTATTGTTATTTTTTACAAATTTAATGCAGGTTATTGCACATTCTGTTATGTTCTATTCACTGTTTATTCAAATAAAGGGTCATGGTAGCATATCCCAGCATCGTACACCCTGGACAGGTCACCCATCCATCTCAGTACCAACACAACCAACAAATGACTGCACACTGTACATTTTACTTTAAGGGACAAGAAGTCAGTGTCAGTGTAAAAGTATGGTATTGTATTGACAGGTAAAATTGCGTAAGCCCCGTATGTGACAAACAGTTCTGGTTCTGCTACATTTGAGGTTTTTGATGATGAAACAGCCAAGCAGTGAATAAGTCCTTTCAGATCTCCTTGTAAAAAATAGTTTGTTCTCCTGTGAAATGCACAGAAATGCCACCTACACAGAACAGTCAGAGGCTTCTTTATCTTCATCATTATTCCTGCTCACATCAGAAGTCACACAAAATAACGATGATGTGTTTATTTATACTGCAACATGATTTCCTTTGGGATGAGCGTAGTATCAACCAGTTATATTCAGCTACATGTGAGGTATTTATTCATTTTGACTGGACTATTTACTGATATTGCCATTAGACTTTAAATATTTACCTGATGAAAGCTGGTTTCTAACTGCTGCTTCATAAGGGATTTAACCTGGAGGACAGATCAGGGAACCCATCAGCCATGAAGATGAGCCTCTACAGGACGGATGAACACAAACTCTGAAGTACTATAAAGGAATTCATTGTCATTGTCATTAATTTTGAATAAGAAAAATAAGATGAAATCTTTTGTAATATGAAATATAACAATCGTGGGACAGAGGAGAGGTTTTACACATGTGGAGTCTGGTGTACAGATTTCTCTCCTCACCATCATTATTCCATCTGCTGACACAGAGTTTCATTAACCACACGGCATCTGTTTAGCAGGTGTATATGCGTTTAAAACTGCTATTACAATAATGAAACCTTACTGTGCGATACATAAAGAGGCATTTACCAATACGAGCTTCACGCCGGGCTCTAAAGGGTTCGAGGCACAGCTGAGACTGGGTAAAGTATTTTATAAAGGAATATGACACATATGATTGTTTATTGATAAAACTATTTTGATACATTGTAGTTTTGTGTAGAAAAGTGTTACAGCTAATTCACACCATGTATCAAAGCATTCGTGTTAAGTATATTTATTTTGTTGAATTTTGAGCAAATCTAACTGAAACACAAGGATAATTAAACAAATGAGTTATTAAACAATGGTGCTTTTATTTCAGCGGGGGAAAAGAGGAAAGGGAAATAGATCCTCAGACTGAATGTTCACTTATTTTAGATTTGGTTAAAATGTTTTTAAAATCCAGAATCCAGAGGCAACGCTCTGCAATAAAAAAGCTAAAATAGTCTGATAAAACTTTATGTGTGCCTTTATTTATGAAACAAACTATAAGATGTTTGGGTTTTGTTGTTTCATTTCTAGCAAACTGTGTCAGAAGGGAAAGACTGGCTGTGTCTCACTTCACACACTATATTTAAGTGCGTTCACACTGACATTTAGGCAAATAGTCCATGCACTGAACTTACCCGGATGCTGCCTAAAATTCGCCATTTCTGTCAGACGGACATCCGGGACATTGTGACATCACCCATAGCAACAAAGCCCGCCATCTTAGCATGGGTGAAACGACCCTAGCTACATTACATTGGGGGAAACATGCTGAAATGTTGTTGTGTGGTCGGCTGCACAGCCAATTGAAAAAAAATAAGGGGTTGAAGTTTCACCTTATACCCTTAGGTGGAGTCAGGAGAGACAAGTGGCTGAGGGCCATCAACAGATGCAAAGTACAAGCGAACAGAATAATGAATGTTGGGAAGTTGTGGAAACCAAATTCCAGTGGTACATGCACATTCAGTAATATTCTATACATAATAATATATGCAATTAATAATAACAGAACTGCAAAGTACCCATTTCACTAAAGACCTCTTATAACGAGTCAGATCGGGTGTATTTAGGCTAGCTGTTAGCCAAACAAAAAGAAGTTGAGTTATACATTTATTTTTATAATATGCTTTAAGTTTATTTTAATGACTCGTGGCATGTTTGTGGTTTTTAATATACATGTTGTTCTGCAGGCTGTAAAACTACTTATTATAAAACAGCTTCATTAATGCAAGATTTTATCTGTAAGATGAAAGTAAAGTTAATTTAGTGTTTGACATATAATTAAATAAAACTTCATAATGGAAAGATAAACCTTTTCATGTTGAGCCAACTCCATGTGGCATCTATTAAAACAGCTTTGCTTTGTAGCAGAAGATTCAGACCTGGACTGGACTGGAGCACCATCTCCTGCAGCTGGTCTCTCTGGATGTCTACAGGCTGCTGTAAGAAGACAAAGGGATGCTCCCTTCTCAGGTAAAAGGCATTTTTAAACAGGAATTTTCCATGTATGGTCCCATAACCCCGACCTTCCTCACACGCAGCATCCTCCCCTGCTACAGGAAGTAGCCACATCCAACAACCTTGCCACCACCAGACCTGGGTCTCACAATGCTCCGAGAGGAGGCCCCACGTTTGCATTTTCTTGTCTCTCCTCATAAGAGCTTGACCCAAATTACGCCACCCATGTGTTGCTTACGCTCCCACATCTGCATCCAATTGCTGGCAAACCACCCGAGACCATGAGCACTTGTTATTCATAGACACTGAGTTACTTTCCCCGCTGTACACCCGTCCAGTTACGTCATATTTGTGTACGCTGTTTGACAACGAACCCCTGGTTGAAAAGGCCACATTGTGAAACATTTGGTATGTTGGGTTCCTCCTGAACTACAGAGAAGAATAAAACAACTAAGCTGCACTGATACAGTATTCAGACATCTACACGGTGTTCTGTTTGTCCACAAGTGGGAGCTGTATGACCATGGAGCTCATTTCATTTTCCTCCTCCTCCTCAAATCCAGCTCATCGATCATGTGTGACCACCATTCACGGCTCAGAGTATTTACTGAATCCTGCCATGTTACGTATTCTGGATCATTATGAAACCTGCTCCACAGGTGCCACTAGGACTGATTTTCCCACAGTGGCTTGTGTTTCACATCCCACAGCACACATATGGACTGTTGTAGCTTTTGGACCGATCCAGTAAAAAGGACTATGGCTGTGACCTGGTCAAGCTCCCACAGGTCTCCAGAGTGATGCTTGGATGTGGTGTGTTTTGGAAACACGTGTGAACCTCTGAGGACAATTTAACATCCATCAATAAACAGAAGTGAGCCGTGTGTTTGCACGCGTGTGTGTTGGGAAATGAGCGTTATCAGTGTGTGTGTGTGATGTCAGATGTGGACCGCTGTGCAAAGCACCATCATCGGTGTTTCTGTTCGACTTTCCCTCCCCGCTGCTCATCACTCAGCTGTGGACGGTTTGGGAGGAATAAAACGGACTCGGATACACCCACACACACAGTCAGAGCACAGGATTCTGCATAAGCACAGACACATAAACAAATAAAACAGGATGTGCTCGCATCAGTCCTCACAGCTACATCACTCTTCTTCACTGAATTTGAACAGGCGTGGCAGGGTCACTAAACTTTGACCCCTTCTACAAATGCTGGCACAATACACTGGCACAAAACATTTTATACCCAGACTGGATGCTACTCTGAAATGTGTTTTTAAGTCTCAGCTTGCATTGTTATCTGTTCTCTGAATTTCAGATGCAATAAAGAGAAAAAGGTGGAGCTGGGAAAGTCACAAAAGGGGCATTTATGTGCTCCGGCTTTGCTTTTACTCTCCATAATGTTGCTCTTATACCTACTTTCCATTTACTTCAGTGTAAAATAAACACACCATAGGAATGTTATCCCAAACCTACTAATTTGCCTTCATTACATTAATATTTTCTCTCTTTAAATGACTCTTTTCCCTTTCCTACTGCTCTTGTTTGTTTTCTTTTTTCCCTCCCTCTGTGCTCCTTCCCTGTTTTGCTTTCACTATTAGGACACAATTAAGGGTGATTAGTCGTCAGACGGATGCCCTACTACATTTCCTGTGTGTGTGTGTGTGTGTGTGTGTTTTGCTGTGCATATACTGTTGTGTCTGATGTAGTTGAGTTGAGTCATATGCGGAGTAAACTTGCAGGATTAATTTATTGGAGAGAAGAAGAAGGAAAAAACAGGAAGTTAAATAAAGTAGAAATGATAAATGTA
Source organism: Pseudomugil gertrudae (assembly GCA_037177535.1). Taxonomy (NCBI): domain Eukaryota; kingdom Metazoa; phylum Chordata; class Actinopteri; order Atheriniformes; family Pseudomugilidae; genus Pseudomugil; species Pseudomugil gertrudae. The sequence continues at coordinate 2,993,352 of JBAMHV010000023.1, forward strand.
TTTAAAAAATAAAAGAAAAAAGCCCAACAGTTACTTGTATAAATATATATATATATATATTTTTTTTTTTATTTTATTTATATTTTTAATTTATATATATATATTTTTTGCTTTATGTATTTAATTTATATATAATTTTTTATTTATGTTTTTAATTTATATATATATTTTTTTATTTTATTTATGTTTTTAATTTATATATATATTTTTTTATTTTATTTATGTTTTTAATTTATATATATATATATAAATATAGATTTTTTTATTTTATTTATGTTTTTAATTTATATAAATATTTTTTATTCATGTTTTTAATTTAAATATATATATATAATGCTGGGAAAATGGTCTGGTAAGTTGATAAACCACTAACATCTTTAGAAAAGCTTCAGAAAATCTGAAGAACTATTACTCATGGTCACTTTGAAAGCTTACAATAAGGTCAGGAGTTTTTACTCCTAACTGAGCGTAATACTCTGCAGTGACATGGACGTCATACCAAAAGAAAAGAAGGAAGTGTTGTTTAACCGATGGGTATTTCATCAATACTGTGGGATGAAAAGGGTTAATTTAAACATGAATAAAGTCCTGCAGAGCCAGCAGAATACCGTCTGATCCGCTGCAGGTCTGAGCTCAGCTGCTGGTAGGTTACCGCTTGTGAAATGATGGGAAGCAGTGGTTTTTAAACCAGATGATGTATGGATGTGTTCGGTGGTAATGAATGAGACGGTGGGAAGCAGGAGGATAGAGGAGAGGCTGGACTGGATGGGATGACGATCGAATTTAATCTCATTGTTGAACTAAAGTCAGCATCCATTGTTCAAAATAATGAAATGAATTGAATGAGAAACGATGCACATCAAACAACCATCATTATCTTTCAACCCCAACTCATATTTTTAATTGCACTGAACTCGTGTGTATTCATCATTAAATCAATTTGTTTATGTCACTGATAAACACAGGGGCCAAAGGTTCGATGCAACGTGCTGAAACAACAGAAAAGAAATAAAGTTATTTTATTCAAACAAGTCGTGCTCAGACCAAACATTGTGTTCCAGAGGAGGAAGACTCCTCTGAACTGTCTCCATTTCTGCTTTTAGTGGCTTCAGACTCTTTTTTTTCATTCCAAACAGACTTTTTTCTTCATTCTTTTACATATTTTCTATATTTTGTACAGTATTTGTATTTAGTATCTTCATTATTTGTCCCAAACCACCACGCTGGGTAGCTAAATCTACCCGCTGATGTAGCTGAAGCTACTTTTTTAAAACTGTCTTCAGGGAAAACAATAAATAAATAAATACACTTCTATCAAACAATGTTTTATCACATGAAGTAAATTAAATTTAAGCTTTGTTATTTTCATTGTGGTCCTGTGATGGACTGGCGACCTGTCCAGGGTGAACCCCGCCTCTCACCTGTGGACAGCTGGGATTGGCTCCAGCCCCCCCGCGACCCCGCTCTGGGATCAAGCGGTAGAAAATGGATGGATGGATGTTTGGGTTTTGCACACATGGTGCAGCAGGTGGTCTCATTTTGTGCTTTCTCTCCTTTTCTTCTGTTCACTCTTCCTTTGTGATTTCTCCTGTCAGGTCCGACATTAATGTACAAACTCAGCAATGAAATAACTTTAAAAAAAAAAAGCTTTATTTTCTTTATAGCCATAAAACTTCTCCAACACAGCTGCAGGAATAAATAAATAAAATATTCACGTGTTTCAAATATTTCTTTTATGAAATAAATAAATCTATGCAGTAAATCTCAGTATGGATCAAATAAATGCAATTCAAATATAAAATGTTTCTCTAGAACCAGTTTTTCTTGCATTAAACAAATTTTTCTTCCTTACATCTGGAACTAACAGCTATTAGCTCTTATTTATTTATACTTGTTGTGATGGCAGAGTACGCTGCCACACACAAAGTTAAGGTCTGGTAACTCCTTTTCTTTTATTTACAATAATTATTTGGGACATTTTATACATTAATTACATTTTACATTTTTATTAACAGGTGGCAGAGGGTGGGGGGTGCACACATTTAGTTAACTTGCTTTTGTCATTAGTTTGGTTGTCTTAAATTAATACTTTCCTTTTTTTGAGTTGCCAGTTTGATGGTTTGACTGAGGAAAAGACTCCCAGCTGCAGAGGAGCTCCTTAAATAAAGCAAACTCCTAATTGGGATGTTCCACTTCTGCTAGGAGGGAGGTGTAGATGGGTTTAGGTTTTTCTATTTTGTTTGCTTAGGTTTTGTTGTTTGCTTTATTAGCAATTTAGATAGCTCTAATTATATTCTTAATTAGGTTACTTTGAGCTTTGTTCTGATTTAGTTAAGTTTATGTTGTAGTTAATGTATATGTATTGTGATGTCTCCCCTGGTGTGTCAGATTGGTCTGATCAGCCAGTATATATGTTTCCCATGTGTGTCAGTTTCTTATGTTACTGTTTACTTTCAGATTTGTTTTGTGGGCCCCAAAAGATGTTATTCTAATTTTGTTGTTACTTTAGTTAAAAATAAATGTAAAGTGATCATTTTTCTAAAACCTCCATGTGCTTTCGGCTCGGTCCCTCACACTTGTGTTTCCTCTCAAAAGTAAAAAATGGACCTTTTTCCATTTTCCTCATAAGCGGAGCGACGGATAAAGGGAAGAGGCGGAAAATGTCTTGCAGCCACACAATTTGTTTAAGAAAGCAAAGTTTAAACAGATTTTTCTCGCTACAATCTGCGCAGTGTGTGTTACCTCGGGTCCTACAGACCCGAGATGCATCTGCAGAAACAGCCCCTGCTGGCTGCTGAGGCATCAGGATCAAATACCCACATGTCACTTTGACATGCGTCATGATTTTGTGAGGCCACGAAGCCTTTTTATTGCTGTTTGTGTGCATTGAAAGCCTCTCTGGCTGGCGGGACATATGAACAGGTGCTTGTCTGCTTTGTCGATCTGTTGCAGCCGCTTCATGAAAAACACTTCTTTACATTTCAAACCATCATAACGACGCCGCCATTCAGGTTTGCTTGAAAACACATGCTGCTCGCAGCCTTGACCGCTGCCTTTTATGCTGCAGGAACCCTAATTTTCCCAGTGAGTATTTATACAGATTCAAGATTAAGGCTTTTGCTCTTAGTGAATGCAGACAGTCTATAACTCAACAAGCCTCAGAGTCAACTTTTTTCTTCTTTTGCTTCTCTTATCATAACCTCAGTGAAATCCAGTTTGATTTATGCTGTTTTGAACCTGTCAGATTTGTTACTGCGTGGAGGAAAATGTCAAACTGTTTCAGATCTTGTGTGCATTCCTCATTTGGATTGCCATTGCAGGGCCTTTTTTGCGCTTGCTGGCCAGAGCTCGTCGTAAAAAGCCATCCGAGCTTTTACTCTGAGGACGAGGACGCACGAAGAGACACCAAAAAAAGATGCCAGAGATGAATAAAGCTGCAGATCTGCAGGTTTAGAGCCAGAATGATCCTGCTTGGACATTTAAAAGGCTTTTAAATTAGTTTTGTAGACTGTTTGATGGAGAGGCAAACTGAAGAAAACCTAAAAGAAAGGTGTGTATGTGTGTGTGTGGGGGGGGTGGGGGGGGACATCGAAAGAAGAGCATGAGATTAAGTGTGTGTGATTATTCTGGAGGTGGGAAGCCAAAAGAAACCCTGTTTTTCTGACATAGATATACAAAGTTCTGCACAACAGTGTGCACACACACAAGTGGCTGACACCTACGCTGGACTCACACACCCAGACGCACACACACACACTGCAGTGTAATTGGATAATGGGGCATGTGTTTGTTCACAGAAATGTTTTATTAAATATTACTCAACCCTGTACAAACAGTTTAATATGTGAGGCTAAATATTTGGTTAAATCAATATGGCACCTTTTCAAAACTAACACGGTTGCACATTGTGTGACGTCTCATCGGGCGGAACAAAAAAATGTGTGTGAACGATTAGGGGACGAGATTTAAATCAGATTTTTTTTTTTATGTGAAAATGACCAAATAAAAGCGCGTTCACGACTACAGCGAGAAAATCCTTTTGGAAGGGGATCAAACACACGTCTGAGACTTGTGTAAAGACTTTTCATTTCAAGCAACGTTAAAGTAAATCCATTTTCTACTGCTTATTCCTGAACTGGGTCACAGTGGGGCTGGAGCCAATCCCAGCTGACATCGGGTGAGAGGCGGGTACACCTGGACAGGTCACCAGTCCATCACAGGGCCAACACACACAGACACACAACCATGCAAACACACACACACACACTCCTATGGACAATTTAGAGTTTCCAATCAGCCTATCCCCAAGGTGCATGTCTATGGACTGTTGGAGGAAGCCGGAGAACCCGGAGAGAACCCACGCTAACACGTAGAGAACCCACGCTAACACGTAGAGAACCCACACTAACACCGAGAGAATCCACGCTAACACCGAGAGAACCCACGCTAACACCGTGAGAACCCACGCTAACACCGAGAGAACCCACACTAACACCGAGAGAATCCACACTAACACCGTGAGAACCCACGCTAACACCGTGAGAACCTACGCTAACACCGAGAGAACCCACGCTAACACCGAGAGAACCCACGCTAACACCGAGAGAACATGCAAACTCCTCACAGAAAGGCTCCTGCCGAGGCTCGAACCAGCGACCTTCTTGCTGTGAGGCCACAGTACTAACCCACTGCTCCACCGTGCAGCCATGCTCCAAAGGTCCTTAAGGAAAAATAGGCACATTGGACCCAGTTGTCATATTTTATGCTGTTATCTTGGATAATTTACATATTTTTCCTGCACGTTCTGATAAAAACACTGAAAAGGAAATTAGTCTCACTTAGATAAAATAAATTAAATCTTTCTATTCTGCATAACAAATGTAAACAAACACATAAACAATCCAGATGTACAATAGGAGCATAATCTGTGGATTATGACTGTTTCTCTTTATTATTAGAATTTTATTATTGTATATAAACCAGCGGTGCCTAAAATACAGCAGAATATTAACACAGTGGAAAGAAGAACTTACAGGGGAGGTAACAGATGCATAAAGGAAAAACAGAGGAGAAAAAAAATGTGTTGTACCATGTGAGATGTTTAACAGAAATAACTGTGGTAGATACACGGATGCATTTTTATACATTTACATTAAAATGTCTGTTCTCTCATTCCCTAACTGTGTATGTGCAACCCTGAAGCGTAACTATTAGTGGGGGATTCAGTAGAAGAGTACGTAATAAGGATTTAGAAAAGAAAGAAAAGGGAAAGAATGTGAAGGATGGGACTCCAACCAAGACCTCAGATCATCAATCACCCCAAGCTGCCTGATTGCACACATTAGTTGTGTTAAAAAACAAAAAGACGAGCTGTGTAGGTCATTATGCTGCAAACATCAACATATGGAAGCATCATCAGGAGAAGCAAGCTGTATCACAGCAACAACAGGAGGAGCTGTATGGAATCAGATTTGTTTCAAAAGTTCCAATCAAAACTTTTTAAGATTAAAGCAAAAAGCAGAAATTAAAACCAAAACTTTCAAAAACTCAAGCAAAATAAATGATCTCAAAATCAAAAATGATCAATCATCATGAAAACTTTTAGGCTTTTATTTAGTTACATTCAGTAGTTTTGTTTGCAGTTTCCTCGTCCTCTTTCCCTCTTCTCTGTATTTTGGTTGCGGTTCACCGTTTTTGGGTTTGATTCTTTATTGTTTGGTTAAATTTCTGACACAAACCTTTCAGGGCCGGGGCTCTTTCAGGGGGCGGGGCTCTTTCAGGGGTTGAGACCCCTTCTCTCGAAGAAGTTAAAATCCAACTTTAAAGCCGCTGTAGTAAAGAATTGCTCAAGTCTGCCGTCTACAGCCACATACGGTCGAACGCATATATATACAAGGGGCTAAACTACTTCCAGCTACAGCTGTGTCACTCAAAAACTCCGCAGCCAATCAGAATGTGCCCCTGAAAGAGCCCCGCCCCTGAAAGGTTTGTGTCAGAAATGAAACCAAACAATCAAGAATCAAACCCAAAAACTGTGAACCGCAACCAAAAGACAGAGAAGAGAGAAAGAGGACGAGGAAACAAACAAAACTACTGAATGTAACAAAATAAAAGCCTAAAAGTTTTCATGATGATTGATAATGTTTGATTTTGAGTTCATTTATTTTGCTTTAGTTCTAGAAAGTTTTGGTTTTAATTTCGGTTTTTTGCTCGAGTCTTAAAAAGTTTTGCTTGGAACTTTTGAAACAAATCTGATTCCATAGAGCTGTGCTTCTCATATTCTCATAGATATCCTGCAGAAGCAAGAAGAAAAGACCTCAGGTGAAAAATGTTGTTTCCTGGACTGTAACGACGTGTTCGGAGCATAACTCCGCTCTCAGGAAGTGTCAATCATCCCAGACTGGCATACATTAACATGTCTGAGTGGTGTATGCATTGTGAGGTTTATGGTTCAGTGTCTCCATCAGGTGTGTTACACTCTAACCATCGTAGGCTCTGTGTAGGTCTGCAGAAGCTCCAAACACCTGATCTAAATCCCGGTTGTGAAATTTATGTACTTTGTAAGTGAGTTTATATTTATGGGGTTTTCATCATTGGGTAAAATTGTGTTTTTTTCGCGTTTTAACTATAAAATGTATGAAAAGTGCTTTATAAATAAAGATTTAATGATTGAGTGATACTCCTTTTTGATTGGTCAGTGTGGGGTTATGTGTTTCCGGATGTTTTGCATAGACATAAACACAAATATATATATATATATATGTCTGTGCATGCATATGTGGAAGTATAAACATTAAGAGCTAAATAAATGTCGTTAGTTGCCATTTTTGTTGTAAAGGAGGAAATACTAATTAGCAAAATACAGACAAGTGAAAGAAGATTCACCTGAATCTGACCAGCTGCTACAATGTGTGAAATAAAGTTTGATGAAAGGAAAAAAAAAAGTCTTATTCTGTTTTTCCCTTTTAAAATCTTTACCTGCTGTTTAAATTATTTAACCTGTTTTTTATATCGTCTTTGTGTTATTTATTGTTTTCTTCTGATTCGGGACTGTGAAAGTGTTACTGTCCCCAAGCACGGGGGTTACCGTAGCAGTAACAATAATCTGAAAAATAAAGCAGCGATAAAGAGCAATAATCACACAAGTGTTGCTTTTCACATCCAGATTAAATTTTTTTATTTGTTCTTCAACAAAGTGTTTGAATATGACACATTCATATTATGTAAGAACAAAAGCACACCTCAATGCAACACCATCTTATGTTGAACCACATATTATTGCCAAGTATTCCTTCTGCTTTAAACTTGAACTCTGTAACGTACAGACCTTTAAAAGCATTTCAGCTGTCATATCAATAAAGTACAGGTTGTATTTCACGGTGTAAAAGTAAATAAAAAAAGGTCCATAGCGCAAAATCAAACTATCGCGATGTTTCGGCCACGAAATCTCGCAGGTAACTGCACTTCCGGGGAAAACTGCGACTACAAACCATGTTCTCTTTGCAGAAACATGAAAACAGTTACCATAGCAGTTAGACATACTTGCGATAAAGAGCAATGATCACACAAGTGTTGCTTTTCACATCCAGATTACGTTTGAGGCAAACAGGAAGTTCCACGAGAAACAGCAACCTGGGGGCAACACCTCCCAAGGTAAAAGGTTCCCCTTTATGCTCATGGCTCTGAACCCCACAATAAA
>JBAMHV010000023.1:3042105-3052929 GCA_037177535.1 Pseudomugil gertrudae
TATGGACTCCTGTGTGGACGGCACCATCCCAACAAGAACAGTGAAGACCCTTCATTAAATATTTATGTATTTATAAACTACTACAATATGAATTTCCCTCTGGGATCAATAAAGTATTTTTAATTTCATTGTTGTCTTTGTCTCATCTATTGTGTTCAGCACGATAAGTTACCATGTAATAAAAAGTAATTTATACATTAAAGTATCAGTATCAGTGTCCGTTGTATTGCAGAGCTTTATGTTCTATTTTGTAACCTGTATTTTATGTAGTTTCTCTCTTGCCTTTAGTTTAGTTCAGGAGTGAAACAACAGGTGCAGCAAAACAGTAATAACTGGTATTACTAAAATTGAAAGGTTGCACACTGGTTAGCATTATTTTTTCTCAGCTAGAAACTTCCTGGTCTCTAACCCTTCACAGAGGCCTTGTTGTGAGTTTGCATGTTCTCCCCATGAGTCCACAGGTTCTCTCTAATCTAACATATCTCAGAAAAGCTAAAGATGGTGTGGATAACATTACAATAAAAATCTCTGCGACGGAGAGGACACATGGAAGAAGATGGCAATAAGCAGAGAAACGAGTAAAATATCAGTTATTCACATTTTCAGATACATTTTGGTCTCTTTAAATGTGTGATGTGGTAAAAATGTCCCTCACATCCCATTTTACTTCCATTTTATTGGTTAATGTAATAAACTTTTTCAAGGAAATGGTTGTTTAAATACACCTTAATGATTCCTCCCTCTTGTGAATGATGAACAGACTATGATAAATAAAATGATAGTTTAATTTGGCCAAAGGGAAAGTGTGTCCAAACTTTTGACTGCTACTGTACCAGTGGCCTTTCTGTGTGGAGTTTGCATGTTCTCCCCGCATTAGCATGGGTTCTCTCCGGGTTCTCCAGCTTGTTCCCACCATCCAGAGATATGCATGTTCGGTTAATTGGTCAGTCTAAATTGTCTCTTGGAATAAATGTGAGCAAGAAAGGTTATCCGTCTCAATGTGTTGGCCCTGTGATGGACCGGTGACCTGTCCAGGATGTACCCCTACTCTCACCCAATGATTGCTGGGATACGCTCCAGTTTCCCCACAATCCTTAACTGGATTAGGCGGTTAAGAAAATGACTGACTGATATATAGTCTATGTGGTCCAGGCTAAGCCCAGGTTGTCCTCAAATGCCCTCATTACACCCCTTCATAACACCTTAAGATGTTCTCGAGAGCCCTGTCAGGTCCACACAGGACTGCAGTACCTTTGTTAAACATCTATGGTCCAAGTCTGCCGCTGCTTTGATCTTTGGTGCAGGTCAAGAGCAGATAAAATACAGGTCGATGCTACATTATGGAGTCCTGAGAAGACGAGGTATGCTAAACTATCCAATCGCCAATTGGGTCAGGATCGGTCTCAACATTTCCTTTTTTTTATACATTATTCTTATTTCCAGTATTCACTCATGTCTAATGGTCAAGTCCTCTTTAACTTAAAATATCAGTTAACTTTAAGGTGTATCCTGACATTAAATTGCTACTACCATCCTCATTTTTTGACCCTTTTATTCAGGTGTGTAAAGTAGTGTCTCTAAAGGGGTTCATTCCTGATAGGCCGGTATCCTGCAGGTATTCCCTGCTTCCCTGAATGGCTCATTAACAGTGTGCAGAACTTAACAGGCTGTGGAGATCACCTTCATTTGAATCTGGCGTGTTTCACTCATAAAACTTTAAATACCTGCAGGGCACCAGATAACATGCATGGCAGTGGTACATGAGGACCATGGTTTGGGCTGGGTTGAGTGATCCTTCGTCATCCCTTCAGGTTTGCTGCTATAAGCCAAAGCTGCTGATATGAACTAGTTTTATTTCTTTTTTCTGAGCAGATTTACCTAGCTCAGAGTTGTGTGCTTGGTGAACCCCCTCATTTATGTCCTCCTCACCCCAGTTTGTCAAAGCAGAGGGCCACCCTCCATGCGACTGGTTCTTTAAGTTTCTTTCTATTAAACAGGGTTTTTCCATCTGATCGACTCAAAGAGAATTTTCAACTAATCTGATGGTTTCCATCCATCCATTATCAATCGCTTATTCCCTGAACGGGGTCGCGTGGGGGCTGGAGCCAATCCCAGCTGTACACCTGGGATTGGCTACACCCTGGACAGGTCGCCAGTTTCCATTTGACTTAAATAGATTTCACAGAGTTGATTGAAATGTATAAATTTATCAGATTGTACCTTTAAAAAGGTGCCATGAGATGGCTTTGCCCGCTCTCGTTACAATAGGAGAACATAAACAGTTTCCTTGTTTGGACTCACAGCTTTTGGATGAAGGCTGGTATCGGTGATTGTATTACCAGGTGCTTGAGACCATTGCAGGTTCCATTTCCTGAGCTGTCACACTGACCGCTGTGGGGCAGAACCAGTCAAGCTGACCATCTGTTCACTGATGCTGGAAAGAGGCCAAGCAAAGCACTCACAGCACCAGGGTTTTTTAGTGATTTAAACCTGATGGTGGACTCGGGAGTCTAAGCTCCACTTTCAGATCGAGGTCGTGTTGCTGTTGTTTCCATCCTGGCTGATGATGACCTGGTCAAGGACCGCCTGAAGCAAGGCTTGTTAGCCCAATGCCTCCCAGTAGAGTTGTGGAGGTTTTATAGAGACAGAAGTTGAGCTTTGATTAGTCTCAACAGGGTTGCTAATGCTGGAGAACTGTTAAAAAGAATAGTAACATGGTCTCTACTTGTACATCATTCTGCTACTGTGGCTGAGGGCTGACTTTCAGAAGATCCTTAGGTGTCTCCACATTGTGTTATTTAGCTGTAGAGATGGTGATTGATGGGTGCATTGTCAGGTCAAATATCTACATTGTCAGTGTATTTGAACACGAAGACCCTTTGACCTCCGGTCATGTGTTCCCACCAACCCACAGCTATGTGTGTCAGTCATGGCTAGTTGTCCTTAATTAGCATCACAAAAGCACCAAACCGTGGGTCTGAAATGATGAACCAAATCACACGGATCAGATCTTAAACCTTCTTAACAGCTTTCTGATAATCATCAATCACCAAAACATGTCCTGAAAAACAGGTTTATTTCCTTTGTGCTTGTTTATTCTTGCATCCCACTTAAATCCCAACATACAGACAGTCTGTTAACTTGTGTTAAAGACCTGATTTGGAACATTCATGCAGCTAAAGTGGGGAGAAATTGGTAGAACATACTTTCAGCTGCACTCAGTGTTGTTAAATGGTCAATTTCTTTTTATTTTCCCACTTCAACCTCATTATTTAAAAGCAGAGGACTTCATGGGCCAGAGACATTAAGCAGTAACTGAAAGCCCGGCAGCTTTTCTCACATGATCGGCAGTTCTTCACCATACGTGTTTGTGGTTATTTCTTTTCTTGTAAAATAAACCATTCATGTCCGTATAACTGTGGGATTACAGGCTGCACTAAAGTCTTTAATTACATCAAAGTTAGTATTTAAATCTGACGGATGACTCCCACTGTGGCCAAATTCTTCCTGCTGTTTACTTGAGTGGCGGCATAAATACACAAAGTTTAGACCATATTAGGAAAAATACACTTTAAAATATTTGGAAACTTATTTGGAATTGCTCATTTGCAGGGACAAGAGCAGCTTATTTGTCATGTCGGGTCGGCCAAATACCATTTAAAGTTTACAAATATTTTAAACAGTTTTGAGCACATCGCATCCAATGAGAGTCCTGACGGGGCAAGAAGAGTTTAGGTTGTGGCATATGCGTTTATATGCACACACAAACACACACACTGTCTGAGAACCGGCTGGCCCTGCTAACCTCTGGCAGCATGGCACTATGACTTGGACCTTGTAGCACTGACCCCACACCAGCTAGAGTCAGCCCAAGGAGCCACGGGGACCAGAAATTAAAAATGGGGAGCTTCCCACGAGCCCAGTTGTGGTCCCTAATTAAACAGAATTGCATTCTTTAAGCCGGGCTAGCGCTGGAACAGGGGGTGCATTCATCCTTTTACATTTGTTTTCTCACAGAAAGTGTTGGTAAAAAGCCAGGAGGCAATTCCATCAAACTAAATATTTACCAAGCATGGACCAGGCATTATCTGCTGGGGAGGTAGTGTTGTTCAATCATTAATAATCCAAATTCCTCAATCTGGCAATGTATCCGAGTGCCCACTCAGATAACATAGCTGACTTAAGCCATGGGTTTGTTTGCTTAGTAAACACAATGGGTAAGGGAAGGTTTTATCCTTTAATCTTGATTTAACAGAGTCTAGAGTCCAGACTGAGTTTATGAAAGAAAAAGCCATCAGTTAAACCTTTCAAGTGAGTCTTAATTTCTCAGATTAAGACATTTATATTGTCAGGAATTAGTCATTATTTCAGTTAACTGTGCATGTGTGTGTGAAATAATAATCCCATGATTATCAAGTAAATATGTAAGCAGTAAGAAATGTAAGAAATTATCTTTCATTTGCATGTAAAGGAACATTTTCTTGACATTGGATGGATTTCAACAGGAAAGCTCTCGAGAGGTCGGGTTCAGAGGTAAAACTGCAGGTGCAGAACAGTTCTGAGATGGAGAGAGGATAAACATTTAGTAATGCTCCCATCCAGCATTTAAAACGAGGCAAAGTATCACCAGGGACGTAGCTGCAAAACCAAAAAGGTGAGGTGCAAACTGTTGTTCCATTTTAGCCAATTAGAAGCTGGAGCTGCACCAACGTAAACACTGGCTTGATGACAAAGGAACTTCCAGTGCATGACCTGCATGTGGGTTTGTTTTGGCTGATCTTCATGGCTACTTGCCACTTACCAGCACAGGGATCTCTTGAATTCTTGGTTTTCTCATTAGACTTCACGTGGACCACCAGGGCTTCCTGTACCTGCATGAACACACACTGACCTTCATGACTGCTGGGGAGAAAACAGCTATTCAGAGCAAGCTAATATGATTAATGATACTTTTAAGCAAACGGATGCAGGGGTTGGCCTCTTATGAATCTGTAGCTTTGGTTGCGTGTACACTACATCCTCTGCTAATCCTAATGGATTATTCTGACACAAATAGATTACAACCTATCCGCGCTTTTTGTGATTTACACATTTTATATATTTTTTGCAACACAGAAGCATTGAGAGCAGAGGCTGCCATTATCACCTCTCCCTACACTGTTCAAAGTCTCTCTGTAAAGTTAAACGCACTGGTAGATATGATTGCATTTAGCACCTTTTACCTAAAGCTAGCAATAAACCTCGGCTTCTCTCAACGTTCTCCGCTGCAGCTGGATGGATCTGGAAGCTGTTGCTATCTGAGATTATTCTGCATTTCAGCTTGAAGGAATCTGAAGTTGTGCTGGCAGCCATGCGAGGATGAGCTCACTGCAAACAAACAGTCTCACTTGTGTTTGGTAATTATAACAACCACATCACAACCACCAGGCTGGTGAGCAAATACCTGCACATGAAGTGCAACTGGAACTATTAGATTTGCAGTTTTAAGGGGAATTGGGAAAATGAGAAATTTTGCTGGTAAAGGAATAATTAGCAATAATCCAGTTTTTTTTATTTTACACCAAAAGCTCGTGTTTGTTTGTCTAAACCAATCAGATGTTAGAATATCTGAACCACAGCCCCTCTGGGTTGCAGGTGGTCTTCAACATGTGTCATGCTAGCGACATACCAGCCTCTGCAATATTTTACTATTGTCAAGTTATTTACAAGCAACCCTGTTCAAATTCAGGCTTGTTTTTTTATGCATTTTATTTTGGTATTCTACTCATTCTGTCATTTTGTTATTCTATGACAAGATTGTGATATTTTTTAAGCGCTTTGAGCTGTCCTGTACATGAAAGGCACTATATAAATAAACTTGCCTTACCTTGCCTATTTTTTACAAACATATCTACATAAACAACACAAATAAACCTGTTATTTGTATTCATGCAACCTTGCTTTGCTTTTGAACCAAAGAAAATCAAGGTTACATCCAAAAAGGTCAAAAAGGTACTAAAATGGAAAATATTATTTTTAAATGTTAAGTAACACCAGGTTAGTCACATCCTGTGATAACAGAGCACCTTCCAGAGGTAGAGTCTCCCAAGTGAAGCTGGACAATGGTTAAGCTATCTGCAAAATAAACAAACAAACAAAAATGCAGGCATACAAAATGTGGCACAAAAATATTGTCAGGATCATTTTTATCCAACATGACATTCAGAGGAGTCAGAGGAGTCTAGGAGCTGGGTTATCTTAACATTTGTTCATTGTGACAAAATACAACAAAAAAAAACCTCAATGTGCAGATACCCATCCACGTGTTGTCATCTTTTGTTTTTTAGTTAATTACTGCATTTTTATTATTATTTTTCTTTAGGTAGAAGCTCTACTGGCAAAATGATCACTTTACCCCATCGTAAAATACTGGATACAGACAATGATCCAGAATCCCCCAAAAAACTCATCACTTATTCTTTATTGCATTTTTGAGACTTCCTGGAAATTTGATCAAAATCCAAAACAATTTTTTTAATTATGTTAAACAGACAAACCAACGCACCCTAACACATGATCTCTGCATCAGAGGAGGTTACAGAAACAGCAGCTACAACCTCATATCAGCCATCCTTCTATGTTCAACAACATTTTAAAAAGCTTTTCAGTCCATCGCAGACAGATTCCAAAGGGTCAGAAAGGAGCTCGGGGGTTACGTTTGAGATAATATGAATGCTCCAAACTTTAGATATTTCATGCTGATGGCTTTGCCAGGATTTGACACTGGATGCTATTTTAAGACCGTTTCTAGCTTCTCAAACCACTCAATACTTTTTTAATCATACTACTTTTTGATACTGTTTTATTCATAGTGCAGATTTATCCCACCCGGCTGCTCTCTGGATTCACTGCACAGAAATAAATTATACTAGAACCACTCCCCACTTCTCATCACTGTCCAACAAAGCACTCTCTTTCTGGCGTATATTTATCAATCTTTTTAATATACTGACAAGATAAGTGGTGCAAAGAGTGTTCAGTTAAACTCAGTCAAGCTGCAGTGACTTGTTGCCTGAAAGAGCCCCCACATTGTACAACTGCGATTTCACAGTCACTCCAGAGCACATGTGCACACACATATACAAACACATGTTCACGCATAGCTGAACATAAATACACAAACACATGGATTAAATATTTAAAGAAATTGCCCAGCAAGACAGCCTAGCCCAGGGAAGGACGGTAGACTGTTTATTCACCAATCGGGGTGCGTCACAGAGAACAAACAAAGTCTCGCACACAGGAAAATGTGATTCAGGTGTGTGGAAAGAAAATGTGCTGTATACATAATACAGCAAAAGAGGAATACGACATGGGCAGTGGAAATATTTTTAAAAGCTAGCACAGGTCATCTTGCAGAAAGGAGAAGAGAGGCTCAAACGGCATTCAGACATTCATGGTGCGACAGTTTATTAATGTAACCAAATGTGTGCTGTAAAAGTGGCCAAGTCCATTTTTAAAGCATTGCTCAGACCCGGGTTGCTACTAGAGTTTAAATTCAGCATCAGTGGGTGCAAAATTCTGCTTATGTGCAGTGGTGTGCACCATAATATCAGCTGCATCTGAAAAACCTGGATTTCTGTAGCCTTAATTACAATTAATGCAAAGCATGAGGGGCATCAAGTGATGTGAAAGACTCCCGCAGTGTCAAGCATGTGCCATTTTCCTAGCAGCCCCCCACCACTACAGTCTCTCTAATGTTAAAGGGCCTCTTTAACCCTGGTAATCATTTTAAGATGTCAAAAAAAGTGCTCAGCTTTGCTGGGTGAAGTATCTATCACAACTGATGTCTGCGGTATTCTAATGGAAGTTAAGCTGAAATGATAAAGGGTCTAGTTCAAAGGATAACACTCCCTTCTACCTTGGGATCTTTAAAAGCCCTCCTCAAAGGCTACGCATACATCTCAGCTGGGCACCACCCTTAAATAAATTTGGCTCCACAGCCAGAGACTGCCAAGAGTGTAATTGATGAGGACTGACCAGTAATACTTTGAATGCAAACACTTTAGGAGGATTGTGATGGTTCAACAGCATTTCTAGGAAGGGCTGCTGGTCTCCAGGCAGTTTACTGCCCCTCTTAGGAATAAGAGAGGTGAAGTAGAAGGCTGACATGACAAAATCCCATGGTTTCCATTTGATTTAGATTTACTACATTTTCCGCTATTAAGTTTCAAGAACAACAGAATCAATCTACAGCCCCTTAACTGAAGCAGGGGACTTAGCATCATGCTCATCATGAAAGACACTGCCATTAGTAGATGAAAAGATGTGGGCAAAGCATATAATTGTGTGCACATAGGATGGTCAGTATAGCTTTATAATGCAGCTTGAAAACTAAAATAAAAGGCTGTCAGAGAGGAATAATCCTTATTAAACATAAACTCTGCAGGTACATCCAAACAGTCAATGACCAGAGAGAGTCCAACTCAAAATATTTAGGCTACACATATCTCTACTTCAGAAGCAGATTATTTTAGTTTTTTTAATTGTTATCTCAAGAAAAAGTTATTCTTTTAGTTATTGAGACAATGGCCCCGTTTTATCGTGATAATGGGACAATTCATCTTGTTTTCCATGAGGAAACAAATGATTGTTTTGTTGAGATAATTAAAGATGGGCTCAGTAAGTGGTTATCTTACCATGTTACACCTGATTTCATTGTACCAACCTGGCCCGTGACAGCTTTAGGAGGAGCTACAATTGTTGTGCATGTGCGTAACTTTGTAAATGAGTTATTGGTGAAACCTAATAGCGACACTAGATTTCAACCTTAGTCAGACCTGATGGATTTAAAAATCAGGTATATTGATGCAGTTGGCAATAGGCTAAACCTGACTGCCTTGACTGTACTGAGGCGTTGCAGGCAAATGTTTCTGGGATGTCTCGGTACAGTCAAGCCAAATGTCCGACAGACCAACCAGTTGAGGTATTGTATTAAAGAAGAGCATAATGGCTACGCTCTCATCCAAATTAAAGGTTAGGGTTCAAACCCTAACCCTAAATTTGAGGGTTTAAACCCTAACCCTGAGGTCTCCCGTCCCTTCTTAAACCCATCACCCCTTTTATCCTCACCCCCCCACCCCCACCCCCCATCACCCTAAACCCAACCATGACCCTCTATCCTAACCCTAAGGTCTGCCTGGCAGCTCTCATCGGAACATCTAGTGGATTGAGCCATCAGTCTAGATGGAATTCTGGGGCTCGCCAGACAGCTGACGCCTGGCCTAACCCAGTGTTTCTCAACCCTGGTCCTCAAGTACCCCTGCCCTCTATGTCTTAGAGGCAACCCTACTTTAACACACCTGAATGGAATAAATGCTCATTAACAGGCTGCAAAAACTTGATGAGAAAGTTAATTAATTTGAATCGTGTTAAAGTAGGTTTGCCTCTAAGACACACAGGGCAGGGGTACATGAGGACAAGGGTTGAGAAACACTGGCCTAACCAATAGTAAAGATTCTTTCCCACAAGTCTACCCACTAAAAAATAATGACAATGAAATAAAAAAATAAAAATACCCCTTAAAGGGTGACATATAACCATGAGGGAAAAGCACCACTAGTCTCGACAAACCACGCCCACGAAGTAGGTGACAGGATGCCCTGCACCACTTTAAATATACACGCACACACAGCGGTCAAGGGGTCCCAGCCATTGGAGATGTGTTTTGATCTCGAGGGGCGTGCCAACCTCATCTCGGACGACGATATGACAGACCCTCGGGGACCACGTCCGATCGTTCATACAGTGTCATGAACTCTGTTCCTATGACGTTAGATGACCTATCACAACAGTGAGATAGAGAGTTACCTCTCGCTAAACCTAACCTTTCCCTCCCCAGCCCCCACCCAATCCAAGTCATCCTAATTCCTCCTCTTCCTGCCCTAACCCTAACAACTCCCCTTTCCCTTGCCCAATCCCCCACACTGACTATTTCCTTACCCAGACACTCCCCCTACCCTTAACCATTCACAGCCCCAACCTTTCCTTCCCATTCCCAACCCTTCTTTCCCCTCCCTGATTCCACCCCCACTCCATCCCTGTCTCCCCCTTTCTCTGCCAACTATTCCTTTTCCCTACATTCCTTAACTATCCACCGTTTCCCTGAACCACCCATCCTAAACTCTAACCTGGACCCCTCCCCTGCCACATCATCACCCAGTCACAGTCACCCAGAATCTCAAATCCCGGTACCCTCCTTTCAATAACTTCCGGTTTATAACAGCCTACAGAAAAAACACAAATCTCCAGAATATCTTAGTCCGCTCTGCTTTCACTGAAAACAAACCACCTACTCACACACAACTTGATCAATTTTATGCTTCCCGTAAATTAATTTCAAATCCCCATAGCACCAAAAGCCACCCTATATCAGCTACCTTTTCTCTGGATTCCAAAAACATAGCCATCACCTGCACAACATGCAATAAAATCTACATTGGAGAGACCCGCCATTCCATTCTCACTCGCCTTAAACAACACCTCTACAATATTAGGGAAGGTAGACTGTCTACTCCTTTAGTTAATCACTTCCAGACACACTCAACACAAACCCTAAAAATATCAGGTCTAGAATCAAATGACAGATAGTCCACTTCACAACGGAAAAGAGCAGAGAGAAAATGGATTCACACATTGTCAACACTCACACCATTAGGTCTTAACTTAGCCCCATAAAACATCCATCAATCACATAGTTCATATACTAGACCTGTCCGCTGCTTTTGACACGGTCAACCATCAGATCCTCCTCTCCACACTCTCTGAGCTTGGCATCTCAGGATC
>JBAMHV010000023.1:3088440-3099501 GCA_037177535.1 Pseudomugil gertrudae
TCACATGTCCACAGCCAGCAGATGGCGCACTTTTGATGTGTCAAATGTTTCTAACACAGTGTGTCATTTCCAGGCATGTGCGTCAAATCTGCTCAGTGTTTCATGAGGCTTCGGTTTCACCATCCCTACGCATAGCCTCGATCAGCGTGCGTTCTGCGGCGTCGGCTCCCGGGCACTGCCATGCGGCAGCTCCTCTCCTTCTCCGCAGGTAGTCCCTCGCTGTTGCAGTTTCACCTTCTTATCTCAGCCAGTCTCTGCCTCCACAGCTGTTGCTCCTCTGCTGATTGTGGCTGGGCTAATTGGTATCAGGTTTGCAGGCTCTCTGAAACCATCATGTGTTCAAACAGCACACCATGCATGATCCACAATAAAACCCACAAAACATGCATAAAAAAAGAGTCTATACAATCCAACCCCGTCACATATGCACTGGTGTTATGATCGTTCCGGGAAAGTCACTGGCACCTCCAGTCATCTCAGACCGAGCCTGTCGGTCTGTTGGCTTCCACAACAAGAAATCCTGCTTTTCAGGAACATGGAAGGATTTTTCCAGCTCTGGAAATACTTTCACACATAAGCAACTTTTGTTTTCAACATTGTGGCGTAAAAGATTACAAAGCACTTAAAGTTAATCAGACGAGTATGACAGGAATTGCTCCTTTTCGGCTCAACGCTTCGATGAGCGTTTCATTAGCTTCCAGACACAGAACGCCGTTTATGTTGCAGCCATTGGAAGGGAAAACAGTGTCTGTGCTGGTTGATTAACTGTTGACACAACAGCAATCAGGTTTTATTTATTGGACGCAAGCTATTTTTGAACATGCTGGTTCCCATCCAAAATATGATCCATAAAAACCTCCTCTACGCTGATGACATCTGGGTTTAAAGAGGATGGTATTCAGCCTTGCTGTCAGATGCAGTGTTATTTAAAGACAGATTAAAAGAAGCTGGGTTTGTTAGTTTGATTGAAGTAAACTGCATGCTGTGTTTTCCATTTCATTACTGATGCAACCCCCAAAAGAAAAGTCCAAAATAGTTTTGATGTTTTAATCTTCTCGGAGGCATCTGCTGCTTGAATTACCTCGCTACCTCGTCTGTTCCTCTGCGGTGGAGGTAGAAAACACACCGTTTGTTGTGTTTTTCTTCCTGCTGGGTCAGATATGCTGACTCGGGGTAATCCCAACACACCGTGATAACGATGTGAAGTGAACCAAAGCTTCTCTCGGCAACAGAAACGTTCAGGCATGTGAATGTGGCCGGCAGACGGAGAACCGAGAGAGAAACTGACGTCCTGATGTGTCAAAGTAAAAGAGGCTCGTCATTTCAGATGTCATTACCCAGCGGGAGATGTACAACCATACACACATAGAGGCATGTTTATTGTTGAGTTGTGTCTTCTGGAGACGATGCAGATGCTTAATGTTTGAAGTAAAAAGTGATCCACACATGCACACATGCTTAGACTGAGTCATGAAAAGATACTTTCTCAAAGCGCCGTCTTATGAATAATTAGTCGTAGCTGTCATAACAGTAATAATCCTGCCCACGCCCCAGCCTGTCACTGGGCTTATAGAACATTTCTCTGGCAAAAACCTTTTCCATGACCCAAGTGAGCGCATTGTTTGCAAATTAGCACCTCCAGATTTAATTTTGCCTCTTTTTTCCCTTCCAAAACACACACAACATCCCTGTACAACACATGCACACATTCCCACCCCCTTAATCCTAGGGCACAAACAAGCACCAGGGCACGATACCAGGCGACCACCCCAGGGGGCAGGTCCAGAACAGCCCAGCCCTGGCCAACCCCCGAGAGAGGAGAGGGAGCCCCCAAACACCTGAGCCCAGGACACCCAGAGCACGCCGGCCACCCGCCTAAGGACAGACAACCCTGTTCAAGCCTCCACTAGTGACCCCGCCTCACCGCCACGAGGAGACCCAAACTACCAGCTCACAGCCCCCAGGGCAAATGCACAGACGCCCCGGCAGAAAGGACCCAGGAAATGACCAATAACCCGTAGCCTCCCTGGACCCACGGCCAACTCCCCAAATCCCAGAGCGACGAGATCACAATCCTCCATCAAGACTAGGAGCTGATCACAGGAGACCAGAGGGATGGAAATTCAGCTAATTGATCCTTTAAAGTGGCCGACATCGTCTCCACCTCCAGATTTAATATGTTAATGTCTTTATGCATTACTGTTACATTTGGATCTGCTTTAGTCTCAGAGTTTTAACTTTATGGAGAGTGGATAAGCTTAACAAGCTAAATAACTGCTGGTTTAAATAAAAAAAACGCTCATCAGTTGGAGTTATAGATCAAAATGGATGTTAATAGATTGAGACTAAACTCCATGTTTTGTAAAGTGTAACAAAATTATTTACATTTCTCATCCCATTATACTCCCAGTAGCACATGAACGACATCTCATATGCTGTAACTGTCACGGTTTGGTCACTTGGTGTTTTTTTGGTTTCCTGTTCTGTTTTCAGTCCATGGATTTCACCGGTTTAATTTTGATTGTGTTCACCCGGTCCTTAGTTCATGTAGTATTTACGTCCTTGGGTTTTCAGTTTTCTTTGCGGGTTCATTGTGTTGTATTGCATGCATTGTTTTCTATGCCTGGTGAGTAGTCTTAGTCTTGTCATCCTAGTTTATGTTTAATAAATAATCATTTAATTTGCGATCCTGCTGCCTCCTGCTAATTCCTGCCTGCACTTGGGTCCTCACCCCTACTCCCGAGTCCCTCATCGTGACAGTAACTGCTTATAGAAAAATCTCATTTTGAATGATTAGTTTCCAGTAAACCACCTTTGTTTGTGCAACTCTAAAATATTTTGATGACATAAGAGACCACTACAGGTACAAAATTTGATCCTACAAGCAGGTTTTCCATGCATCTCCGCTCTTTGTGCAGAACCCGATGGGCTGTTAGATCCAGTTTATTTGATCCAGGTGTGTTTAAAGCAGGAATTACAAAACACCTGCTGGATAGCAACTCTCATAGGACCTAACCGCTATTAGCCGAGATCATGAAATCCCTAAATTCTCTGTAATTGTACAATGAGAGGACGTGTTCTTAAACTGTTGGCCTGTTTGCTCACACAGCACAGTGAACCTCATCCTTGCTTGTGAACAACTGAGCCATGTGGGGGGGGGGATTCTCCTTTTATACCCAATCATGACGCTCACCTGTTTCCAATTACCTGTGAAAAGTCCCAAAACAGGTGTTATTTAAGCATTCCTGAACTTTCTCAGTCTTTTGTTGCCACTGTCCTAGTTTTTATTTTTGTTTTGTTTATTTGCTGTTGTTGTTTTTTGGAACCTGTTACAGGCATTAAAATAAAAGTGAGTAAAAAAAAATGCAAGTGTATCAGTTTGAACTTTAAATATCTGGTTTTGTAGTGGATTTATAAGTTAAAATGCTTTGTACTGTGTTTTTAATTTATGTTTGTAGCATCTTATATATTCTCATCTGGAACTGAAGGCTGTAAAAGGCTGAATTTTGTTCTTCCTGCACAGTAACATCGACTGTAGTGCACACTGCACACATTTTTTTCTGTAGTTCAAGTAAACTTTATTTATATAGCGCCACTTCATGACAGTGTCATCTCAGGGCGCTTCACATAATACTTGAGCCAATTCATCAAATATCCTCGATAAGGGAAACCATAAGATTGCATCGCATTTAGACTTCGATGCAATCTCCAGCCTGAGCAAGCATTGGGCGACAGTGGGAAGGAAAACTCCCTGTTAACAGGAAGTAGAACCTCCGGCTCAGGGAGGGCAGCCATACGCCTCGACTGATGGTGTGGAGAGGACAGGAAAGACAGAATAACATTTAAACAACATTAACACTGCAGTTTTTATTCAGTAAGACCTACAGACAGAGGAGAAATAGATTAATGATGACACTATCATGTGCACTATCGTGGGTAAGTGCTGTCTTAAGTGACATACTGAAGGTTGGGCATTTACCAGTAGTGACGTACAACCAGTTAGACTTTTCTGCTTCACGCCAAAATGATGATTTTTGTGTCCCCATCTCTGCTAAAAACAGCTAACATTTACGCGTGCTAACTGTAGCTACTGGGTCGGTTACCACAGTGTCAAACAAATGATCAGATCCATGAGTTATTATAAGCACATTTCAAGCTGAGGTATACATGAGAACCATAACAAAATAACTTCATACTCACATTTATACAAATTAGCCTCCACCGCTGTATTATTTGCCACCATTATTTTGAAAGTCCAGCACTTCCTTTTCCGCTCTGTCAGCAAGATGGCGTCGGTTTAGTGTCCATCGTTTCACACTAGATTATTGGTGAATTTTAGGGCATAAGTTCAGTGCACTGACTTTTTTCCTTAAATGTGAGTGTAAACACACTTAAACATAGTGTACGAAGTCGTGTTAGTGCGCTGAGACACAGCCACAAACAGTGATGAGACGTAAGAAAACTGCCATGATTATGTTACACCCCTGAATTAGAGTGGAAGAAATCACGATAGTGATTAATGCTGCTTTCCTCATGCGGTGTCTTTATTAGAAATCTTTGTAATAGAAAAATAATACTGAACAATGGTACATCTTTGTTTTTTAACACTGCAATCTGAATGAAAATAAACCCTCATTTCAAATCATATAACAGTTTAAAACATTGGTCTGGCTTCATTAAGCTAGCATAAAACAAGCTATTTAATGTTTAAACAATAAAACAACCACAAAAGACATTTTATTTTTCACCATTACCTGAATTAGGGTGGAAGAAATCACGAGAGTGATTAATGCTGTTTTCCTCATGCGGTGTGTTTATTACAATGAGGAAAAGGCGTGTGTTCCCCCCTAGTGCAGTGTTTCTCAAACTTTTTCAGTCCAAGGACCATTTAACCTTTACAACAAAAACTCATGGACCACCTAACTTTAAACAACCCAAGTACAATATGCCAATATAAACAAGTTTACAACGCAGAATGCAGTGTTTACAATATTTTTTATTGTAAAATATCTGTTATTTCAATTTTTCATCTTTTAAGTGACCCTGTCTGAAGCCACTGCTCCATAGTTATTTGGATATAAGACGGTTTGGTGTCATGAAACTGAGTGGGACAACATTTCCAGTTAATTCAAATAAATTTAGGATTGTCATGTTGTTCACCTTGTGGACCACCAGGGGGCGCTCACGGACCCCTAGTGGTCCGAGGACCACACTTTGAGAAAGGCTGCCCTAGTGGTAGGTAGAGCAATCGATCCCTGAGCAGATGGATTTAAGACTTACTAGCCGCTCGCCACTGCATCGTCGAATATTAAACAACATAGCAATCATGGAATTACTCCATCGTAAGGTTATGATTGGGTAATATAGAATTGACATCCCATTACAATCGCAGTAAAAACTCTTCACAATGCACTTACGGGCTTAATAAATCCATCTGTGATCTCATATAACATTAAGCATGGCTCAGAAATCTGATTAGTTTTCTCTGAAATGCAGATTTTATGGATCCACAGATCAATAGAATCAACTGGTACATTTCCAAACACACATTCCCACGTCTGTGAATAACAACCTGCATGATGCGCTTTAAGTTTCCAAAGGAAAGAATAACTTCATAGGAGCATTGGGATTGACTAACTCATGCATGAATTAGGACTGATGGAGATCAATTTCCACCACAGAGACTAAATGGACTTTGGGTGACTTTCTTTTGCAACCTGCGTCGTGATTACGACACAGACTCGGGGCATTACTTTCTACAGGCTCTTTGACATTTGATAAGGGCTGACGAACAGAAGTAGTCTTGATCTGAAACTCTCCTAAGCCGGGGAGATTGTGGCGATATCCCACAGCCCCGTGGATAAAGAACCGTTTCCCCTGATTGCATTGATCTGGTCCAAAGGGGTCAGAGTACAGTAAAAAGAACTGACGCCTGAATAATCAACAGCAGGCTGGAAGAGTTAAACAACTTCCATCTGGGGCCAAATCAGACTACAGGGACTGTTTATATCTGTTTACATATTAGAGGAACATCATCATGACTGGAGTGGAAGATACAACAGCCCCCTAAAACAACAACTCACATGAGGAATTGTCACACAAACATACAAACAAGCACAACGGCACCAGTCTGTCTATGGAAGTAGCCATAACCCCCTAAGGGAGAAGTCTCCAGTTTGTTGATCTGGGAGAGAGAATACACCAGTGTTTACTTCTCAGCTCAGCACAGTCTGCTTTATTTCTCCTCCTCTTTTAGCATAGTGTCTGCGGTTTTTAAAACAGGTCTCAGTAGATACGATACCCCCTCGAGGGACAGCAGGAAAGCCACCAGCAATAAAAAGGTGGTGAAATAACACTTTCAGAAATGAGTTTAAGACAAAGACATTGTTGTCATCAGCTCGCTCCTGTCCAGAAAGCTTCGACGTGATCAGACTCAGCTGTAATGCCATTAAATTTATGAGTTATAACGAAAGGGAGGGTACAGGGAGGGGTGGATCACTTGTCAAAGTCTGGTGGGCACTGCCGCATTAACACAAGCAAACACCAGTGTGGTGAGCGAAGATGACATCAACACAGTTTGATTGGCTCTTCGGAGTCAGAAAGTGAAGGGAGGTTTTGGTTAGCGGCTGACTACTGTGTGTCATAAATCCATCTCTCATGGGCTGCATAATCCCCGACATGCCACGTCTACCACCCACACAAATACTTGGCTCCTGTTTTAGAAATCATCAGCAGCACATTTTAATTGTTTCTGTGCGCTCTTAAAGGAGGCGCGCTGTGTCGTAAAGTTGTCACGGTGAGATGGTGACGTGTGTGTCTTTCCGATCGGGGGGGATACTTTGAAAAGCAGCATTTGGATTTCTTCTTTGGAGTGTAGTACGATGTATTGATTTGTACTGTTAGTTGGAAATTATGCAGCTTGTACACAGAAAATAACAATAGGGTATATTTAGATGACGGTGGGATGTTAGGGTGTAAATGAGTCACCTATCAAAACTTTATTTGAGAACAATGGTATCTAAAGTTGAGCTGGAAATGATGATCCATGCCTTTGTGTCTTCTCCTTTAGACTATTGTAATAGTTTATTTGTTTATTTGAGCTGTCTCATCTGCAGCAAGTCCAAACTCCTGCTGCGTGGTTCCTGTCTCGGTCCAACAGAAGGACTCATATCACTCTGAAAGCTCTCCATTGGTTCCCTGTCTCTCTTCATATCAAAATCCTGGTGCTCACTTTTAGAGCCTTGCATGGTCTCTTCTTACATAAGAGACTTGTTATGTCCCTCTTGGAGGCTGACATCGTCGGATCAAAACTTACTCATGGTCCCTCATTCTCATTTTAGGACTCGAGGAGACCGATCTTTTTAGGCTCTGGAATGATCTTCCACCCTCCTTACGTTCACTAATCTGTGTCGATACATTTAAGAGTAAACTTAAGACTTTCTTGTTCCTGCAGGCTCTGCTCAGTAGATTATGAGTATTGTGACCATCATATATTTATGGCTATTACACGTTTTTTTTTTTTGTATCTTTTTATGTATTTTTTTACTCATTTATGTGAAGCACTTTGTGACTTCTTTGGCTGTGAAAGGTGCTATATAATTACATTTTACTTACTTACTTATTTGGTCGCAGGCAGCATAACACACCACGATATTCAGGTTTCATTTTAAATCACAAGCACAAGTCCGGTCCTCGAGATCCACTATCTGCTTTAGATATATCCCTTCTCCAACACCTGAATGAAACGGCTCTGAAATTAAATGCACATGGTATCCAGCTCTGCGGAGGCCTGGTAGCAGCCGTTGATTTCGTTATGTGTTGCAGAAAGGTTTAATTCAATTCAATTCAGCTTTATTTATATAGCGCCACTTCATGACAGTGTCATTCAATTCATCAAAATAGTCT
Organism: Pseudomugil gertrudae; assembly: GCA_037177535.1. Taxonomy (NCBI): domain Eukaryota; kingdom Metazoa; phylum Chordata; class Actinopteri; order Atheriniformes; family Pseudomugilidae; genus Pseudomugil; species Pseudomugil gertrudae. Next base: position 3,096,346 of record JBAMHV010000023.1, read on the forward strand.
TGATAAGGGAAACCGTATGATTGCATTGAATATTGACTTTGATGCAATCCCCAGCCTGAGCTGCATGAGGAAGGTGTTAAGTTTAATTTTAAAGGTAGAGAGGGTGTCTGCCTCCCGTACCCATACTGGGAGCTTCCAAAAGGTTGCGTCCAATAGATGCTAAATGGTAGATCTCAAGCACGGGACCTGCTCCTGCTCTAAATGAATGATTTTGCTTAAATAAACTGATCTGAGCTTTATTTTCAGCAGGTGTTCAATAGCTAACAGTCTGTCCTCGTCTGTAGGAGAGCCAGGTGAAAGAAGCAGTGTAGCTGGAAGGATGCTGGAAGCCCCATTTTTTATTAGTCTTTAACATTATTTCATCACTTTCTGAAGTGTATTAATTATTTGTTCAACAAGCTTTTTTATGTTTTATTTTTCTTTGTTTCTTTTACATGATGGAAACACAGCATGAAGATTAACAACCAGTATGGTTTGGCTGCAGCTTTGTGTTTTAACTTTTAACCTTCTGGCCTTCAGCTTAAACCAACTCTTACCCACCGATGATCACAGTTTTTCATAGTGAAACATTTTTGGTTATTTGTAGTTTTTAGGTTCCAAAGAACATTGTTTGTCTGTGAATGTGAACAACTGATCAAACAAAATGATCATTTACGCTACATCCACACAGATGATCTCGTTTCCTCATGCGTCCTCATGGTAGTGAGCTCATTTACCCGAGCATAGTCTGCACATTATGAGTTATAATGACACCACTCAGACATGTTTAAGTCAAATCCACACTACGTTGGGCATTTATGGCCATATGTAGATTACAGCAAACACTGTTTGAGTCACAATTGATCATAATACAGAAAGCCAGTTTCCTTGTGGGCCATATGTGGTTCATGTGGTGAGTTTTGGCAGCTACAGTCACATTTACACAAATTTATAAGTCAAGGCTGAATTTGGGTAAAAGAAAAGTAGCCATTTTGGCCCATATGTGGGCCTAACATCTTTTTGTGTGGACTGTGTAAGACAGACACCCTGTCAAAGACAGAAGGACCATTAAAAGACTATTTCCTTATTTGTTCACAGTACACTTTTCTTTTAAAGTATTGTGTAAATGTCTTCAATTAAACTAGATCATGGATGCAGTGTAGGCAGCCAAGTTTCAGAGAAGAGCTTCAAAGTCTTTCAACAAGCCTGAAAACTATTCCTGTATTTAAAGAAATGACAAGAACGCATATCCAAGATTGTTCACACTGAGTTGCAGAATAAAAGGAGTTCTACCAAACACTTATTATAAATTTAGTTGAGCAATGTTTTGGCTCTGTAAATTATAACATATATTTTTACAATAATTATCAAGATATACCGTGATAAAGTCCCTTTCTTTTATTTTGGTGACAGCTCTACACATCAGGATATAGAAATAGATGCTTAAGATGTGCAAAAGCTGAGGAGATTCAGCGGGGACATGTAACAAATGGCTGTATTTTAATCATTTTGTCACCATTTCCTTCAGCCTTATTGAAAACATGTTTCATCTCAGCAGCGTCCGATGAAATCCGCTATATGCTAAATATTCTTGCACAAGTCTCCTTGTAACTTCTCAAATATGAGAAAACTGTGCAGCCAGTGAGCACACATGTGCAAATACACTTAAATGGAAAAAGACATTAAATAGATCCCGTTTGCGCCATATGGTGATGACATGGCTGATGATAGAAACCCCTGAAAGCCTGAGAAATAAACTCACAAGGTTTAAAGATGACGAGAATCTGCAGTTACTTTGAAGCCGTAACGCACTCCACCCTAGGAGGGATTGTTGGACTGGGTTTGTCCGGACCAGGGTCACTGTGTTTGGAAAATGACCAGTGACAGCGAGGCTGTGAAGGAAGTCAGCTTGTTTCATGTGAATTTAGGTAAATTGAACAAACATGTGGATGTCATACTGCACAACGGGAATTTCTTGTGTCTGTTAAAACCATTTGACCACTTTTTAAAAATATGTTTTCTACATATTTGTTGCAACAAAATATTTATTTATTTGATCAAAAATACAAACTTTATATAAAAGCTATTAATCATTATGGCATTGCTGCTCAAACTTGTCAGCTTTTAAACATTTCCTAACAGTTCATAACCTCATATAAATGACTCTTAATCACTGCAACTTAACTGATAATAAGTACAAGCTGGAAGTGTTTTTGAGCCTGGAAAGACAGATAAGCTCAGTAATTAAGAAACTGAACATGTAGCTAAATAATTAGCTTGTTCCTGCTAGCTACATCAATCTAAATTTATTGTTCAAAACTGAATGGATGTGGTCAAAATGTCCAAATTCACATTTAACCCTCATTTTAACAGCCCAAAATTAAATTGTGTCGCAACTAAAAAGCTGAGGAGCAACATGTTTAGCCTAAATGCTATAAATGCTAACACGTGCCTGTGATTCAGAGGTTTTATCCAGGTCCACGGCTGTTCTTCATCAATATTCTTTTGTTCCTCATAATTGATTTTTCTGGTGACTTGTTTTTGAAGGGTTAGAATTACAGTTTAGGCCTGTACATCCGCCACAAGAACAAAGAAATGTGTCGCTTTGAAGCTTGTTCTTGACACATCACCTGGACAGAATACACTTGTATGGTGGTGTCCATCATCTATTATGTGATTGGTTAGAAATTTAAAGTAGGTTTGGTTAATGTGGAGAAGCAGAAAGTTATTATTTTGAGTTTAAACAAAGCTGAATAGCTTTGAGGATCAGCTGTTTAAAGGGATGGGGAGATGTGTTTACAACCTATCACATGAGGCATATAAAAACATCTCCCTGCTCAGGTATGATGTCCTGGCTCCTTACATACACAGCTCCTTTCACATTTGCTCCTGCAATTTTACAGACATCTTTTCCCTCCTCACTCGGTAAAATCGTCTGTGTTGACACCAGAATGAAACAATACTCCATATTTTCATGTCATTATTTTCAGATGCATATTTACATTCCATTACATTTACATCTCTACATTTAGGGTTAGGCTTAAAACATTTCTCTTTGGAAAAGCTTATGATGTGGTCAGTGAGGAACAGGGTTAACTACACAACTGAAGCTAGGCTGCTTTATAAGACACAAGCTGGGGGAAGTATGGCGCACTCTGTCCTCTGCTCTCATTGGCT
>JBAMHV010000023.1:3101824-3114597 GCA_037177535.1 Pseudomugil gertrudae
GGACAGGATGTCTGCTTAGTTTAGTGTAGTCATTACTGTGTTTATTGTGTGTTATGTTGTTGTTGTGTGATGAAGTGTGTGTGAAGCCCTTTGAGACGACTTTGTTGTGATACTCGGCTGTATAAATAAAATTGAATTGAATTGAATTGAATATATCAAGTCAGTCAATATGGATCAAGTTGATCTGGTCAATTGTACAAGTAAAAGACTACACGTCCAGAGTTCAGATCGCATTTTACTCTGAAATTCCCCTCATTACAGGGAGCACTAAGCCATCATTTATCTTGGAGGTGGTATATCTGCCCTGGTTGTAATGAATCCACGCTTCGTACTGATGTCCACAATCTGTTTATTTCTCTTGATGACTCGTGGAACACCGTGAAACCTGGAAACAGTATGTTTCAATAACAATATCATGCAACAGCCTTCACAATAATAAAACCAGTCTTTACCATGTACGCCACGTAAACCAGTGGAAGATAATGTCGACCAGCATAAGTCTTTGTCTTGTTCGTAAGACCTCTGTTTTTTTATTTCTCCGATTCCCGCTGTCTGACTCCCGCTCACCACTTCCGGTCATGTGACACATAACTTTATCAACTAAAGCAATTTTAACAAGGTAGTTTTAACATCTTAGAAAGAATCTTATGGAGGTAAAGTGCAAATATTTATTTGAATTGTACTCCAAACAACAAGAAAAACCCAACAATATTTTCAAATTTCAGCATTGTCATGGAAACACAATGATCACACTGGTGTCAGCTACAGGTGGACCTTACACCTTACAAGAGCAGGCACCTGAGACACTGGCAGACTTCTTTTTCGGGTTTAGGGTTAGGCTTCCCTTTAAAGCCTACAAATACACCATCTTCACTAGGGTTGATGTTTACACCCGAGTATTATGTTCCTATTAATGCTAAGCTGAGCTAAAGCCTGCTGGGAGTTAACTGGTGTACACATGGTGGTGCATGAGGAACTTACAAGCACTGCGTACATAAATCAGCTACAACTTTCTCCATAAGGCATTACATACACTGTAAAAGTACTTGTAGTTTAATAAACTTGTAGATTTATTAGTTATTGTCAGCCTAAAATGCTTCTATTTGGGAAAATGAATGAACTAGATTTAAATTAATAGGAATATAAAGCAGCCGTGACCACTGTTGCTTCACCATATTTATGCGTTTTTATTAGATTAAGGTTTGTGGTTCCACTGCTACACAACATAACAGTTTGCAGCATGTCGGATGTGTAGGAGGCCTTTTAATTGCGTGTGTGTGGAGGAATTGACCCTGATTATGTCTCTGCTAGTCTTCAAACCCACTGGCCTCAAGCAATTACCAAATGACAGATTGTGTAAACTTTTTGATAGGACACGTGTTAGATTGACCTTTACATGCTTCCTCAGTCACATAATAAACACTCACGTAGCATACAATATGCAGCAGTAACTACAGACACATGTGGACTCTCATTGATTTACCATTTTTCTGTCTCTCTGACAAAAATGCACATTTTTGTCCTGACTTCTGTTTTACTTCATATAAGAAAAAAAATCTGTTAAATATTGTGTTAATATTTTTTCTGTATTTTACTTTAAGAGCAACAACCGATAAGGTGATGATTAGTACGGGAAAGCAGGCTCGCTGTGGTTGTTTAGAAGTGTTTGTTGACAGCCCTGTTTCCAATCCTCTGCACCTCCTTGTTGTCCTGCTCACTTCTCCACATGCCCGGTCTCGGATGAGAAGCCGAGGCTTACACGGCTCAGTGCAAACCTCTGACCCGTGTGTCTTACCTCTGTCCATCTCTGGAAAAGTATTACCTGCTATTTTAATTTTAACTCATGCAGAGATGGTCTGCTTCATCTGGGTCTCTCCGGAGCAGAAAATAATGCGATTCATGCACTGAAATGCAGTCTGGATCTAACTCTGTAGTTCTCCACGCTCAGGAAACACTATCCACCTCCTAAGTCCTGCGTTTCTGAAAGAACATAAAATTAGTTGAGCTTTCTATGTTTCCCATTCCTTCAGGCCGCCAGTAATCTGTTCTGGTTTCCATTTGTTTTAAGCGATCAGTGCTCGTGACCTGATAAAGGAGTAGTTGGTGGAGCACAAACATCCGTCTCCGAATACATCCGTCATCCTCCATATGTGTTCAAAAGCAGCAATAACGTCCGCTCCTGGAGGAATCCGACTGGGAGAAAACCTTCTGGGACGTCGGTGCATTTTAACGTGCCTGTTGCTTAAAGCCATCGTGTGTTCTGGTAAATATATTTCATCTCAGGCATCTTGGGCAGCCTGAGACACAGCCTGAGACCAGAAAACACTTTGAAGGCTTTATATGGTTTAGCTGTTGGCATGTGAGAGGCCGTTCTTTACATGCTGTGGATGTCACCTCAGGAAAAGTTCCACTGTTGCTGTTTGCAATTAAAACAGACTCTCTTGCTTTTATAAGACAAATTCCACTGGCATAAACAAGCATCTTTTTATTTGCAGATGATAAACAATCTATTTCTTTTTGTCTGTCTCTTGTGCATTTGGCAGAACATCAGTCGAGTCATGTGCTGACAGTGCCTAAGCCACTCAAACGTCTGCTTTTTTTGACAACTCTGTGCTGAAATCCGACATTTTCTCCGTCTCGTTGTGCGAGCTTCAGGAAGGAAAACCTAAACATGTGTTTGGGAACAGTTTGCTGCATGTTAAGTCAAAGTGAAGACGTGGCTTTGTTGGGAAACTGTGATTATCTTTGCAAATTATTGGTTGAAAGATAAGCTTAGGTTGCCTCTTTGGATAACACAGCTTCGTTTTCATCCTATCATTTCTTCGCCCACATTTGGATAAAGGAAGTCAGATATTATTACTCCGCTCTCTGTGTCACATCTATAAAATGCTCCTCCTGGACACTCAGAACCATTTGCAAACTCTAGCGGTTGTATGCGAGTCCTGTTCCCCTCAATCGTAACGGAGGAGGGACCCTCTGGGACTCCTGCACCTGGTATTCAAACTTCCTTGATGATGCATCATGGCCTAAACGAAGTGTCGCAGAGTTGTAGAGCGTTTGTTGGGAACTACATCAGGCCTGACTTCACCATTACCCCCCCACCTCTGCAGGGGTCACCTGCAGGTTGCCGAACATGCACGTTTAACACACGACAGGTGCTTTGTGGGCATGTAGGCACGGTTTACATAGAGCTCTGACTTTTTGGGGAAACTCGTCGCATGCTAGTTGCCTGAATAAAGCAAAGCATGTCTGTTTTCTTAGAAAACAGGCTTGTAAATGACATAACTCCACATTACGGACAATGCAGTGAAATATCTGTGTTGGCAGTGAGAACAAACTCGGTCGCCGCAGTGATTTTCTGTTTTAGGTTTTAGTTTGGCCATTTACCAGAGGTCTTATTTAGCATTTTGGATGCCTGGATTGAATAAAGCTGAACACACACTCTGGGAACTTTGGTTGTGCTGGTGGCTTTGCTTCGGAGATGTCAGACATCTATAGTTTTAAACTGTGAACCTCACAGTGCAGCGAGCTTAAAGCCTGGAGGGAAGAAAGGCAGAGAGGAATGATGTTAAGTGATGGTTATATCCACTCTGCTAAACAAAGACGTGTTCGGGTTGGGACTCATTTTGAGTTAGAGGAGCTTTGCTTCTGTGTGAAGCACAGAAATGATCCCGAACACCTGAAGTTTCACCTGCTCCTGATCACTGGAGTGATCATTTAACAACCAGAAACAAAATATTAAATCTATACTTCTTCTTTCTTTTAATTCTTACTACTTTTTTATGTGTTTTGTTTAATGGTTTGAACACAAAAATGTGATGCAGCTAAAGTGATCAGAAAAATATCCCCTAAATTCATATTTTACTAATTGATCCCATGTAATCTACACGAAGGTGTTACGTGATTTTATATTGAACTGGAACTGTGCAGGTTTTATGCTGCCAGCCTTATTCTCAGATGGACCAGTGTAAAATAAGAATTAATGCTACTAAAATAAGTATGCATCTAGATTTGTGGCGCAGAGAGGAATGCCAGACATTTAAACATGATTTAGGAGCTCAATTCAGATGCACTTTTAATGATCCTGCTCAGCCACAATTCCCTGTAATCCATTTCTAATCCTATTTAATCAAATTCATTATGATGCACTTTAGTCCAGTGTTCATAGAAACACAATTTATATAAATGTAGAAGCATTTAAATGGTTCTCAGAAGCTGAAATTGGACTACATTTATTGTTTTTCATCTATTTAAAGATATTAAACGTGTTTCCTGGTGAGTATTTCTTCCTGTGCTGTAGTTAGAGCTGCTAAACGGCATTTTATTTCCATGGTTAGGTAAGTTTAGGTAAACTACCTTTGCACCAAGCAGTGTTCAGGACACTTAATTTCTTATCTTACATTTGTACAGTTATCTGCACAACATGTGTGAAACATTAAATGTGTTCTTTATCTAAATAATCCTCCAACTCTAAGTAGTTGTTATTTCCTTTGCTCATAAAGTAATTAAGACGTGGAGTTGAGCGAGGATTTTAACTGGGCCGTGCTAGCAGACATCTAAGCTCCAGTTTGACTCCAGTGGCTCTTCTGGGGTGATTAAACAGGCTGTAGATGTCGTGCATTACGTTAATGTGCTACCATAACTTTATAAAAATCAGCTTTCATGACAGATTCATCATATAAAATATTCTGTTTCCTCACCACAACATCTGAATAAGTAAGAAATATGTTGTAAAAATTATGTGGGGAAACCCTCTACAACAGATTTTAGGCTTCTGTTGCATCCAGAGCCAAACGTCCCTACATGAGAAGAGAAAAACAATAGATTTTCTCAAACAGTGAGACTGAATGGTTGTGTTTGTAAATGTTTTTATTTAACACTAAATAACTTTCTGACCTGAAAACTCTGATAGTGTTGATCAAACACATTCCTGAAGCCGTTGTTGCATCTGAAAAAAGCTCATTTTAAACTCCTTTTCCCGCCTTCGGGCGCCTCATGACAGTCAGATCTCGCTTTTTTTAAAATCGAATCGCTCGTCATCGACATGCACATCATGCCTGATACAGCTAACAAGCTAAAGAGGATATTATCAGAGCAAGAGGGAAAGAGTTCAATACCAAACTTTTACTTCCTGAAGAGAACTCAGAGACGAGAGAGGCTGCAAGATGGATGCCAGATCCTTCGTTAGAGGGCATCACAGTGTGAAAATGTTATGTCCTGTTGCTTCAGAATCGCTTTTCTTTTGTTATATTGAGCTGCAGAAATGAAATAATTTTGCTTAAAATATGAAAAAAATATGATTTTTTAATTTCTTTTTTCCTTTATGTAACCAGGAAAGTCCCATTAATATTAAAAAACCTCTTTTTCTTTTGTTTAAATCATTTTTAATTGGTAGATCATCACAGCAGCAGGTTCAGAAACTTTGGCATGACATCTATTATAAGCTAGTTATTTATCATTAATCTAAGCATAACTGTAAAGTGACAAGTTACAAGTAACACCTTCATATGCAAAAAGATGCCAAACAAAGCAGTTCTTTCAAATATATCTGCCTTTACTTTATTCATGTACTGTACAGTTTTTCACTTGCCTCTATCGCACTATATGACATTAACTGCTATCATTTACTACAAAAGGTTGCATAAATAATTTAAATGTAGAAGTAAAAAATAAATATGCTGTTCATTCGTCGCGACAGTCCCCTCGCTCTAGCGCCCCCCGTCATGCGGAGGATCGCACAGGTAGGATATGTACAATCACGCAATGCATGGCATGCAGCTCTCCGCTCGCATGTTCAACCCCTTCCAGTTGCATTGGGGGGGGGGGGTTGGGGGGTCAAATGTTTGAGACAACTGAAATCAGGAAGCAATATGAGCAGAGTGGGAATATTCAGAGCAGTTGGAGGCGTTTGCCGGTGGAAGGAGGAGGTCGAGTTGTCTGCCGTGATGTCGCCACTTCCTCTTCCTCGCTGGATTTTCAGCAGCCAATACGAGGATAAAACTAAATGATTGTTCTCATTTGCTTATTTTTACTCCCAACTTTCCTGCCTGAGCTGTTTACAGAGCGGAGTGGAGGCGTCCGGGGTCGTGCAGGCTGGATTCTGGCTGTGTACGGTTTGATGCTGCGGGTGTGTTGGACAGCATTCTGCCCCTCGGTCACAACATAACCACACACACTTTCTGATGCCTCCTACACAACATCTGCACTTTTTCCTGCGATTCCAGCAGGCGGGAGCCGGCTATGTTAAGAGGAAATAGCTTTTTAGAGCTGAAATCCTAACACAGGAACGGGATAATTAAGAGTCCCATGGATGCCTTTGTGGTACAACTGCTGATAAAACGACCTTCTCTCCTCATTTTCCCCCTAAATCCCGGTCTCTCCTGACTGTGCCCAGTTAAAGGAGAAGCACTGCTCTAACTGGTGTGGTTGTGCTGTGTAGGGTTTGTCCGCTTCGGTATCGGAAAGCTGCCAGGACGAGGGCCTCACCCCCAGAGCTGCCGTATAGGCCCCTTCCCCACACACACACAGCCTAAGTAAGGATTACAACCACTCTGGTGCAGAGATACACCCTCTCGGCTTTAAACAGAGCGGCGGTGAGTGTACTTCTGCATCTGCTGCATGTTTGTACAGATGGGAGTTGATGCCTCGGGGAGGATATCTTATTATGCTTGTATATTTTCAGTTGGATGGAAGACAAAACCAAGTGCAGAGAGGTTTTAGGGCTGTTGGAAGATTTCATACTATCCGACACCTCCAAACCAGTCAGTTTTGTGGCGAGCCCCAGCTGGCGCTGACTCATTTTGTCATGCAAACAAGCAAAAATTCACAAATATGCTCAAAGACTCAGCTGTACAGTTAGCTTATGGGTTCGTTCTCTCTCCTGTGTCTCTGTCCCTGTGCAGAGGAGATGTGTTTGTTGGTTTATGAGTAGCATTAGCATGAGCAGGCTTTAGTCTCTTTGGATGCTTTGGGGGGGGAGCATCAGTACGAGTTGCCCGTTAGCGGCGTGTCGTTTTTGCTCCGATCTTGGGACAACCGACTGTGCTTCTTGCTGCGTTGCGTCTTCGGCACCTCTTTGGCTACAGACTGGTTGTGGTGGGGCCTGAATCGCTTGCACTTGCAGGAGGTGACCACGCGGATTTTGTAAGTCCGAGTGTTGCCGTTTGGACACTGCAGCTGGACCCGTCGCGTCCGGTAGTGCGCCGGGATGCAGCGGTAGTCCGAGGCGCTGTTCCTCCACCACTTCCCGCGGACGATGGAGTTAGGCATGAGGTGCGCGGGCAGGCACTGACCCGAGCAGACCAGCTCCCTGACGGGCTTGGCGCTGCGGCAGGATCCGTCGGTGATGTAACGGGTGGAACGGAGCTCCCTGCAGCTCACCTCGGAGGCACCTGGGTCAAACAGCGAGGCATGACAGTTAACACACATGAAACTGACCCAACATACACACACAGCAAAGGAAAAGGTCTGCTTCTCTGCAGCTCTGCTTCACTAAACTATGAAAAATAACAGAAAATAACAGAAGTAGTTTCTAATGAACTCTCAGCTCATTTTAAAACTATAAAGCACACTGATAAATTCAGCTAAAGACAGCTATTTCATGGTCCAGTCATTAGCTGACAACAGAGCTTGACAAACAAATCCAGCTGGTAGCAATAAGCTGATAGCAAATCCAGACCTGAAGGCCATTAAAGAGCTCAATCAAACCAAATGGAGGTTCAGGGCATATGCATGTGGTGATGGAGGAGTAAACAGCTGTATGGTTGTTTTAAGGCAGCTCTGCAACTGCACAATAAAAGCAAGAAAAATCTGGACATTAGCCAGGCGACACACTCGCCGGGTAATCCTATATTTCAGCCGCAGCTTTCTAACAGCCGTGTGCATGACTTATTGTCCCGTGTTGTTTTTTTTACAAGTGGAGTGTAAAAGAGAAGCAGAAAAACTGCAGGTTAGGAAATGATACGCTCAGAGGAGGATCTGTTTTCCTCTGTGGCTTTTCTTTAAGAAAAAAACAAAGAAAAGAAGTTGAACAATAGATTTATGTGAGGTGACTTCTTTCTTTTTCTCACTAGAACCTGATCTAGTGTTATTCTTTGGATGCCGTTAAAGGGAACAGAATCCCTTCGGCGTACACTTGGCAGCGTGTTGCACCAAATACCCGAAACTGTCAGCCTTCCTTGTTCGTTTGTGAGCTTAATCCAGTCTATCCCTGTTACAATTCCTGTTCCCTCTAATGAGGATGGCCTGGGAAAAATCATAAAGAAGAGATCCCGCACTGGCTCGCTGTGGAGTTGTGAGTTTTCCTTTTCTTTCAGCGTAAGAAACAAGTGTGAAAGAACTGGAGGAGTCACAGCCTCTGCCTCGCTTCCCCAGGGACCACGAGAAGTCATCCCAGGATCAAACCTAATCACGGAGGTTCTTCTCTCCCTCGGTGAAGCCCGGGACACATCCCAGGATCAAACCTAATCACGGAGGTTCTTCTCTCCCTCGGTGAAGCCCGGGACACATACATGTTCTCTGCATCCCTGAACCGGAGCGTGAAGCATCAGATTCACGTAAAATGGGATTTTCTGGAGGGTTTCTTATATCGTGTGTGATTTCACATCCTCAAAGGCGGGAATCACTCGCTCCGAATGACCTGAAGTTGCCAATTCCTGTCAGCTGTTCTTCTAATCTAATCAATCATCTCCTCTGATGTCTAAATAAAGAGGCCATGATCAAGCAAAAACTGTTCCCACCCATCATGAATCCATGCAAGCAAGCGTGAGATTATCCTGCAAGCTCAATCACAGCGTACAACCTACAGGTGGGAATCATTCTCAAAGGCAGTGTTGCATTTAGAAAGCAATTTCTAAAGCCCCCACAGACATCCCCCCCCCCCAAAGAGCAAACTGTGGAGTTTTCCTATTTGGAAGACATGTTGTTGCAATCAAATGGTTATGGTGGAAGTGGAGCTTGACTAATAGTATAAAGAGAGAAGGAAACAACCTGGAAGACAAGAACGCACTGATGATTCTGAATGTTTGGTTTCATTGTGCAGGAGGAAGAAACCACAAGCTGCTCCCATCACTCTCATCTACACACACACACCCACACACACACACCACGGAGCTGCCTCTAATCAGGGAGTCGGCGTGGAAGTGTGAGAGTTTATGTGCTGAGGGTAAATCTCTGTGGCTCAACGTGGTTCTTCCAAAGCACGTGCAGGTTTCACAATGTTTATTTATTCGTTTAGAGTAAAGGTGTCGGGGCTTTGGGAGAAAAATGGGACTTTTTTCTAACAAATCAGGTTATATAAAGGAAAATAAAATATATTCTGTAAAATCCTGAACTCAAATATTAATACAAATGCAGATGAAATATTATTTTAGAAGTTTAAATGATTAATAATAAATATATCTCCACTTTTACGCACAAAAATGAGTAAAATAAATAGAAATTTTATAGTTATTTAATTTATTATTTTAGTGGAATTAGTGTCCGTATTTTTTTAACTAAAAATGTTTAAATAAATTAATTACTTACTGTAAGAGACGGTGTTCGCCGTCCTGCCGCCGTGTTTCGCCCTGTTATTCACAGTGTTATTGTTGTTATCTGTCTGCTCCGTGGCCTCGTGAGGTGCATTTTCTCTGTACTCCGGTAAAATCTCCGTTGCGTCATTTTTGAGCACCTTCCATCCCTTTGCGGCGGCGCAGCATCCCTGCAGCAGCAGCAGCAGCGCCGCGCTGGAGGCGAGGAGCGCCACAGACACCTGCATGCTGGTCCGGGCACAAACTGGAGCAAAAAGCACAGGAGATGCGCAGGATGGTGGTGATGTTCCCAGCTGCTTCACTTCCACTGTCAGCGCGAGCGGCGCGCGCGCTGTATTTAAGCCGCGTCAGGGATGACAATTAAGCGCTCACGCGGAGTGGGAGGGGTTGAACCCGCAGGGAGGAGAGGGGAGGAGGTGAGGAAAAAGGGAGGAAGATGAAGAACAAGGAGGACAAGAAGAGCCTAAAGGTGAGAAAAGTGCATTACATGTCTCTAAAAGCATTTTGCAGGGGTTTGGACTGCACCTTGGCACGTGCGTCCTTTCACTGCTGTTACCCAGCCTCCTCACAAACTGATCACTCATCCCTGCATTGATTACCCATCATCACATGAGACGCTCAGAGTCTCATCAGGACCTTCTTGTTTGACCAAAGTCTTCATCAGCTCCTCCCTCTGCATAAAAAGACACAACACAGCACCATGTGTTGTTTACAATATTGGATTTTTTACTAATGTTTTTCATCAGGATCCAATATTCATATCCGCGTGTCTGGTTTGAATGTGCATGCTCCTGGCATCCTTCATATCTCTGTGCTTTGATGAGCGCTGACAGATGGAGGCTCTCTCATTCAAACACTGCCCTCTTGAGGGGAGAGGCTTGTGTGAGGACATCAGCCTGGCTGCTAACTCACCTCCAGCTCTGCCATTCATGTCATTAATATGTTTTCTTTATGCCGTATCAGCTTAACGTAGGAGGTTGTGAACAACCAGCTCACACTGATTGGGTTTAAATGATTTTATCTTATAAAATGAGACCCAAAGGAAGTATTTTCTTAAAGGATCTTTTCAACACATGTGAGTTTCTCTTAGGAAAGTGTCAAGTCAAATTAACAGTCTCAAAGCGCAGTGAAATTAATCCATGTGGTTCAGTTTTGGAGCTTTTTAGCTTAATTGCACATTTAAAACAACCTTGTTATTTCATCCATTTAGGATTGTTTGATGTGGTCAAACAAACATACAAAGCCAAACTTTAAACTGGACTAGATTAAACGTCCTCGCAGTGAGCGGGCTAATGTTTCTCACTGCTTTGTGTCCAGTTTGCTGTGCGGATCAGTTCAAAGCTAACCTGCGAGTCTGCGTGACCGGGATTCTGCAGGGGTGTACGGGACTTTCATGAGGGGAAGAGCTGATTTCATTACTTAGAAAAGAAACATAAGAAAAGAGAAAGTCCAGAGTAGCCTGTGAGTAATTGAGGTGTTTGCTGTGGGGGGAAATAACAAATTCAAGAGAGCTTTCTTTAATTTTTCCAACTTTTTTCAGCAAAAAAGACATAAAGAAACTTTCCATCTTGTCATTTTTCCTCATTCTGTAAAAAAAAAAAAACATCTTAAAGGGTTTCAGCTTTAACTCCGGGAAGGTTTTTAATGTTTGCTTTTCATTTAAACCAAACAAAACCACTTTTAACTCATCAGCTTTCTTCTAATCTGAACCAAGACGTCTCTATTTATTAAAGCCGCCGACGGAAACTTGATACTTTTGTCTCCCAAATCTACAAAACTGTCCAGCTGGATTCACCTGAGGCTACATTATGGGATGTGAAACGATGCACTTTAAGTTGCTCCACGAGCTGGAAACGGGAGAAATAATCCTGATGATGTGTATCACAGCTTTACATTTTAAGTGATGAAGAACTATGAGATATTTTTACATAAGCAGTGCTGTCCTGCTGAAGATCACCCAGGCACCCGGGACAATGTGGGGAAGGTGTGTTAGCAAGTAGCGCCTCCACTGCAATTCATGTGCAACTGAGACATCAACGTGTGATGTTAGTACAAACATCAATGCAAATTCTTGCAAACTTTTGTCTAATCGGTGCAACTTTGCACAATCAGAGCGTTCCTCTGCATGAAGGAGCTTCAGTGCTTCTGAAAATCACAGTGTCAAGACCGGGATGTGGACCCAAATGCAGGTGGGAATCACTGGAAGCAGCAGGTTTGCAGACTAAACGATTTATTTTACACACAAAAAAAACCAACTGAAGCCAGAGGCAATAAATTACTATAACTGATCAGACAATGATCCTGCACACACAACTGAAACCCCAAAGACTAAATACAACATAACTAAACGAGAACCGGCTGAACACAATCACAATCAAACACAGGTGAAAATAATAACACAGGAAAGCCCAAAACAACCGCCCAAATGTCCAAATCCTGTGTGTGACAAGCTGATCACATCTGGATGGACGTATCAATACTATTTATGGAAAGATACCTGAGTCAGCACAAAATGCAATATTTGTTTTCACTTCTCAGAGTTTTAGTCAATAAAATCTTATTAAAAAACTCCACCGTGTCCTCTACGTCACATGATCATTCTAACCTATTAGATGCTGACATGATGATGTTTAAATATTCCATCCATCCATTTTCTACCACTTTTCCCTGAACGGGGTTGCGGGGGGGCTGGAGCCTATCCCAGCTCACAACGGTTGAGAGGTGGGGTTCACCACAGGTCGCCAGTCCATCACAGGGCCAACACACACAGACACACAACCATGCACACACACTCCTATGGGCGATGTTTAAATATTTTACTGCTTTAATGCAGGTTCATGAGAACTTTTTTTAAATATTTTTCTTATCAATATTATATAATAAAAAATTAAATAATCTGCTCATTTGACCATTTTTTTTATTCTACCAATTTAAAAAGATTTTTATTTATATTTCCTGTTTCCAATTATTTTAATGTTAATGTTTTTTAATATAATTTGTTATTTATATTCATGAGTTTTATTCATTTTTAAATGTTCTAAAAATGTCCATCAATCATGTCAATTTCCTTTAATGAGTATTTAGGAAAAGTACCTTCACCACCAGGAAAAAGTGTGAAAATACCTGTCTGCCTTCTAAAAGTGCCAAACAACACCCCGCGTGATGTTTCCACAGAGATGTTTAACCCATCTGGTCGATGTTTCCACAGAGGTGTTTAACCCATCTGGTCGATGCCTCCACAGA
>JBAMHV010000023.1:3131769-3145014 GCA_037177535.1 Pseudomugil gertrudae
AATCTTGAATTTGGAGCATTATCAGTAAATCCTGGTGGTAAACAAGTCTCGTTGCCATGGAGACTCTAATAACAAGTGTTGAAATAGCAGAAAAAAATATATGCAGAGAGACTCCCGTGTAGCACAACTTCCACCAGCGTGAAAAGTCTTCTTGACCGATCCAAACTAAAGCTCATGTCTTGAAAAAAAGACTTCTATACAAAAATCATGAAACATGACGACAGTTAACACAGAGCTACTGTTTGCTGCCACCTAGTGGCGCTTTCCAGAATAGAACATGTGCTGCTATTCTTTTTTATTTAATTCAAGTCTTAGGATTGACCTTATTCTGCTGTACTCTTGCAGGATGCAGGTACAGAAAACACATTTCACTGTACAATTGTACTATGTATAACTGCATGTGACAAACAAACAATAAATAAAGATAAAGATAAATAAAATTAATATAGCATCTGTGTGGATGTTATATTGTTTGGACATTTAAGTGCTGCCACGTGTGTGTCAGAGACTGATGACTGGCACCACATTGATATTCAGACTTATCAGAAATATCTGGAGGCAGTGGAAGTCCTGCATCTCCAAGATCTGGGATCCAACTCTCTCCTCCACAAGCAGTATCATCAGGACCAGCAGGAGTGTGTATGGATCTTCCACACTTCTTTTACCTTGTCATCGTTGTGGGAATGTACAAGGAAAGTAAATCAGTGCAGCTTATAACAGAAACAAACCCACAAACCACTCATTGTTTATTATCTCAGCCATTTATTTCTTAAACATAAGAAAGAAGGGACTTTTCAGAGGTAAGAAAAGTAACATCGCAATTGAAAATCAAGTGCACTTCAATGAAGACTCAACCTGTAAGGGATCGGCCCCTTCCAACTGTCCGAAGTGAGAAACTCAAAGAATTAGTTGTTACTGTAAGGCTTTGGGTGGCAAGTGCCGTGTCGTAACTATTCTGATGTCAGCGGAGATGTGGGTGCACTCGTTTTACAGCCAGTCTAGCATCACAACAAAGACCTCTGAGACATCTTTCACAGGAGCAGAAAGAAGACAAGATGTCGACCAGAGGAGTCAGGCAGTGGACTCATTTGTGCTAAATCGTCTCCTTTAAACCATTTATCAGAAGATAACACCTCACCTGGGCCGAACGGTATTTGTAAAGTCATTTCCAGTGCGTGTCTGAAAGCCCCCAGGAGCACCAGAGGGATGAAGTTTAGTGCATCGTTTGGAGGAGTTCCCGTGATGCAACACCATCAACTGACCGTCACTGAGGGGTTAAAACATGTGCGTCTGGTGGACAGATGGTCGAATCAGGCCACACAGGACAACGAGTTTCAGCCAAAATCACAGGAAATTATTTAAAAGTCAATTTAACTTTTTTATTCTGCAAAAATGAACACAACTACCTGCTCTGCTTGATAGATTTAACGATCCGAAGCGTGAGTGAGTTACAATTACAGACTGGCCTGGTCATTAAACATGGAGGCGGCTCATCCAAAAGCAACAGCGGTAATGGCAGGGTGTGATTAAGTGAATGCTCACAAGCATATTATCCAGAAAAATGTCTTTCTGTGCAGAAAAAAAAAGGAAACTTCTTCTTTTATTAGCAGCAAATGAGAATCAACCCATTAGTTGAGTTTTGGTCAACAAAATCAAACTAAAACCAACGATTAAAAGAAAAGGTTTGTTTTCAATCATTACGCTGTGATCTGCCCAATATGATGGTAAAATGCAGCAATTCTCAATTGCCTTTAGTGTGTTACATACTCAGAATATATACCAAGAGTAATGCCATTTCACATTCTCAGTAATAGATCGTGTACTCTATAAGCCACAAAATGATGCTGGTGTCTTTAAAAAACACAATTATTAAACACCGACATTACAAGATTTCACACAAAGGGAGAAAAAGCAGCAAAAATAACATCGGAAGAAAACTTAACCACATACATAGCCTCATAAATAATCATAAAAAAGAACTGTAATATAAAGAAAAGGGTGCAATCTATGGGTTGAACAGCAGGTGGCAGTGTTTCTCTGTGTCTTATGGAGATATAATGAGCAGTGGAGTCATGGTACGCCTTCTTATCGCTAAAGTTTGTTTTTTTCTGTTTGCTTTATGATGTTTTATTTTTTAAGTTTTAAACAGATTTTAATTCTCATGTTTTTTTAATTCTGTTTTATTTTTATGTTTTAAACTGATTTTAATTCTCATGTTTTTTTTTATTCTAATGGTTTTGTAAGGTGACCTTGGGTCCTGAAAGGCGCCTAGAAAAAAATGTATTATTATTATAAAGTGGTTTCAGTCATTTAACTGGTGCAGGATGTTTTTTTTACCCCATACTGAACTGGTCTGAAGACTTTCACCCTCATGATTCCCCAGTTTAAATGGATACTGTGTGGAATATTTAACAGGAAACAGCAAACTGGTGCCTGTTCTTTACTCAGAGACAGGGCAGATGCAAATATTTGGATAAGTGGCACCCCGAACCATTTGAATGAAATATTTTAAAACACTTTTGTGCAGAAGAGTGTGTGACTTAGCACAGGAAATGTTGCTTTATGTAGCTGTGTGAGTGAAGTAGTTCTGCTTAGGGGTTTATGATGAGGCGAAATATGACGCATGCATGAAAACGGCCCAAAATCTGACCTGCTGCACCAGACTCACCTTCCACGGGGGAAAGAAGAGTTTGGTTGAAACCAAAAGAGCAGCTTTAAAGATCAACTTCACTTTCACGTGAGCAAATGATGAGGGTTAAAGTTCACAGGAACAACTTGTGCATGAACTACGACTGAGGTGCTGCGTTTGTGTTCTCACTCAGTCTGAACTGAGTTCAAACTCCTCAGGAGAATATTTCCTGCTCCCGCAGCAGCTCAGAACAATCCAACACTCGTGTCTTAATCTGAATGAATGGATTTTACGAGATGAGAAGGTTTTAAACTGGCTCCTCTGGTTGAATTAATAATGGAAACTCCAGCTTTTTATTGAGAACCAAATCATCAAAAAGAGTCGGCTCTTTTGGTTCCAACATGGTTCTTCATTTAACAAAACCGAGCCAAATTCATATTCATCCACCAAATCATAACATTATACACCAATACAATGCAAACTTTGTCCCAGTGTACACGTACTGGAGAGAAAATGATCGCACCCTGAGTATTTCACGTGGATGTAAACATGTGTATGTCCATTTTCAGAGGTTGTGAACATGCAGCCAGACTCAGCAAACAGTGCAATACCACAGGAAATCATCGGGCCAGTGTCGCACATCACAGTTTACATGTGTTTTTAATGGCCACAGAGACTCTGCTATCGTCATGTTTGTTATTATAGCCAATGTGGAAACTCTGAACTCTGCCTAAAAACTGCTACAACACGAGGAGCGCTTCAGTGTACGTGAGCAACGTCCTCAACCTCAAAAACTTAAAGTCCTGTCTCTCATTAGAAGCTTGGGATGGGACATTTTGGTACATTAAACCCCAATTTCTGTTACAGTCTCCCTGGTACCTGTGACTTTAAACAACGGTGAGATATAAGTTAATTCATCAGCTATACCATAACAAGACATCATAGCAGCGCAATACTTTACTTGAGTTATAATGAAGATCAACGCGACAGAAACAAAAGACGAGATTGGTGGATGTTTGTGTTCTTCTTGGCATCTGGCCTTTAAACAACCAAAGATCCACAGAGTAGTTCAACATGAGGCTTTGCTCTCATTGCCGAGTTACATGGGAGACAATAACTGGCTAAACCCTTCAGGGTTGGTTCGCAAAGACTAGGAACCCAACGTAGGGGTTGACCTTCCTTCCTTCACAGTTTCTGTCAGTGGAAACGTACCTACTCACCCTACGCTGACCCGTACCTGTTGGTGAAAACATGAATCTGTGAGACCAAAACATTGATAACAATGTTAGGAGTTGCTTCCAAATGAGCCACTAAAGCCAAGACTTTTTTTTACTGTTTAGTCTTGTGTTCACTCGAGCAATCAGCCATGTCATGAGCATAATTCTTGACATGCATGCTTGCATGCTACGTTTGTTACCAGAGGATTCCACTAGGGGGCGCTTAGAGAAGTCAGACCAGACAAAATGAGCAGATCTGTAAGTTGTAAACATACCAATTAGCTTGGAGACCATCAAGGAAGTTAGCGTTTGGCTAACTAAAAACACCCTGGCTGTGTCTCAATTCAAAGACTGCATACTCATAAAGTACGCAGGCAGACTACGTAGTCCACGAAGTGGTCTTCATAGTCTTTCATAGTCTTCATAGTCCTTCATAGTCTGCGCACTCCAATGTGCGCCTTCTGTTTGAAACGGTTTGAAATGAGATCGCCACCGACTGTACGAGAACTACCCATAGTGCGCCAGTCCTCATTTGCTATGTGTATCATCCATATAGTGATCTGATTCTTCCACAAAAAACACGAAAATGTCCTTTTATAGGACAGAAAATGAAGACGGATATTTCAATGTTTTTTTTCATTTATTTGGGTGTCTAAACTACAAACGTGGAGGAGGCGGCCAAGAAAAGCTCTCCTCGTGACAAATAATCCTCGTCTGACGCATGTAATAAAATTAATTTATGTTAATGGGACACACTAACATCCCAGCTTGTCTACTGGGACAAATACGTGTTTATATATTTATTTTTAACACGTCCTTGCAGACAGTGAACTGCTGCTTATTCATTTCTATCTGGCGCGCAATGCATTCTGGGTGATTGGAGACGTGAAGTATACATAGCATGTACACTTGTTTTAAGCTAATTCAGCCCCAAATGAAGTGTGGATCATAAGCTTACTTCGAAGTGGGACAGCACTTGGCGCGCCAGTATGATGTATGCGGTCTACGAATCCGCACTTCGAAGTGTGCCGTCTCTGAATTGAGACACAGCCATTGCAACATAGCTAGCAAAATAAGATAGATAGCAAGATAGCTAGCAAAATAAGATAGATAGCTAGCAAGACAGCCCTTATGAGCACTGTCCACACTGCATCTCTAGTGTCAAACGGTCTCACACTCGTTTCCATGTATTTTTGCTCGTCTCTAAGGCTTGGGGCATGCTTGTTGCTAGCTACGTATCTCCACTTAAACGCTAAAGGCGTAAATGCAAAAAACATGACATCAAAGGTAAACACACTGCCAGATAGATTTGACAAGCACCTCTCAGAACTACCTGTATTTTCAAAATACAAGTAGCTTGTGTCTAACAGTTCACAATAAATTGGTAAACTTTACCAATTGGTAAACTGTAAACTCTAGTGGAGTGTACTGCCCCCTAGTGGTGACCTCCAGTATTGAACGTTTTTGGCATGTTTTGCAGCAAATATATGTGTAAATATGCAACTTTACTCGTGGTCTGAGCTCCATCATGGATAAGATAAGTTTCTGAAGGGTCTTTTAAACAGGACACTGCTGTCGTAAAACTGTCCACTTATTGGGATAACTGGATAAGTCCGTCAATCTTATGTCAGTGTAACCTTCATCACATCAATCCAATGAGACGCAAAGTGAAGCTTTTGTGTCACCTCCTTCACATCCAACCAAACTCCAGTACCGACTCTCAGTGAAAACATCCAGGATGTGCTGGAAATAATCTTTAATGTGGAGATGAGTGCATGCTTGGATGCGATGGTAGGTATGCAGTGGGGTTGTCGGCAGGATAGTCCATATTATCTTATACTGCCACCTGCATGTTGCTGAAAAATGAGTCGTGACAAAAACTTTAAACTTGTGCAAAACTGGAAAAAAAACCTCAAAAGGACATGTCTTATGTGGAAAAAAAAACTCAAAGCAACTTTTCAAAGCTGGTTTTGCACAATTGTAAGAAATGACATCACAATTCTACAAAACACTTTACATGCACATCATACCTGAATATGACTGTGCATGTAGTTTACCATGAGCACAAGGAATGCGCATAACAACATGATATTCAAGGACATATTGACAATACCTACACGTTACAGACACATTGCTCGTACATTCATATATGTCAACACGTAAATATGTATATACAGTATACATACATATATATTCAAATGTATACAGATATATCAAAGGGGGGATAAATAGTGATAATAATGAGGTGGGACAACCTACTTTTAACCTTCATCCAACCAAGTTTTTCATCTTTTCTTTCTTAATTCTAATCTTACTTCATCAGTCGTACATCTCTGTTTTAATAGTGATGTGCTACATTACTGTCCTTCTTCCCACTGGTTTAGATTACAGTATTTAAGCCCAGTATTAAATAAACTGTAGTAATGTACTATGAACTGAAGTCGTTATATGATATATGCATAAATACTGCCTGGTTATACTACATAGGATTGCATTCTATATATCTGATAGAGTATTGACATATATTGCAATGCTGTGGTGCATACAGACAAAATAAAAAGCCTGTATGTGTTTGTGTGTGTTCAGAATTTGTTTGACACACACATTTCGGAGTGGGACCTGTGATGTGTTGATGAAACAGTGGGGATACAGGCGGAGTCAGGGAATTGGCAGTGGACAACTCTCTGGCGTGATGACGGGAACGTAAGCAGGTGGTATCTTTCCCGACTGATGCAGTCCACACCGAAGGCCTCTAGTTTGAAATCGGCTTTGAACCTCCCACGAGGCCGCGACGCTGGGTGTGTTTTACGGACGAAAGCGGCTGAAAACTGTCTGATGAATGAGCGCGTGTTTGCTTTTCTTTCCGGTTTGGTCTTTTGTTCAT
Organism: Pseudomugil gertrudae; assembly: GCA_037177535.1. Lineage (NCBI taxonomy): Eukaryota > Metazoa > Chordata > Actinopteri > Atheriniformes > Pseudomugilidae > Pseudomugil > Pseudomugil gertrudae. The sequence goes on from JBAMHV010000023.1 coordinate 3,138,500, forward strand.
CCACATATTGAGCTCTGGTGTAATCTGAGACTCAGGTGTTGCTAAATCCAACTAACTAAACTTTTTAAAAATAAAAATTATTGGCTATGCAGCGAATTAAATGTAAACTTGACCCCCATTTTACCAGCATCTCTTTATATTTCCCGTCTAGCCTGTGGTGTTGTTAATCTATTCACTGTTTTGGACACATCTAGAAACATTTTTTTCTTTTATAAAACACATCAGAACTAATAATTACATATGTAAACACACAGCTGTTCGTACAAAATATGTAATGGTTAGAGCATTTTCTCTTCTGGATATCGTAGTTGTAACGGGATGAAGGCTAATGGAGCAAAAAATGGTGACGTTGAGTGAGGGTGTTGTGTTGTTTTGATAGTTGGGTGAAGTTAGTGTAAGATAGCTGGACGTGCAAATAACTTTCTAAAGTTAACTTAAAAAAACAGTGCCGTTTTCAGCCATAATCTCCCAAATTATGCCTGAAAAGTTTTAACAGCCGTTTTTTCTGACGTTTTGATATAGAAATAAAGCCTAAAAGTCCAACAGAAACACTTTATGTATTTATGCTCGCCTGGATGTGGCGTAGAAGGTCACGTGACCGCTTTGTTTCAGGTAAAGCTGGTGCAGTGTGGATAGACAGAGAAGTAGACAGGAATTTTCTAACAAATGATTACAGAAAATAATATGACCGGTATATCTGATAACAAAAAACAGCTAAATTTAGAGTTTCACATTGAATTAGAAAAGGAAATGAGGAAGAAGGATGCTCCCCAGCAAGAGGATCATCCTGAAACAACGCTACATGGCAACCTGGTGAAAACCTCGTCCGCACGAAGAGATTTCATAGTTGTAGTTTGTTCAAATGTTGAAATATGACTTATTTTGTAATAGATCAGTGTTTCTCAAACTTATTTAGTCCAATGACCATTTAACCTTTACAGCAAAAATTCAAGAACCACCTGACTTTAAACAGCCCAAGAACAATATGCCAATATAAACCATTCACAAGTTTACTAGATAGAATAAAATATCAGTTTTTTTTACTTTTTCTTCTTTTAAGTGACCCTGTCCTAAGCCACTGCTTATTTGGATATAAGACGGATTTGGTGTCACAAAACTGAGTGTGACAACGTTTCCAGTTAATTCTAATAAATTTAGGATTGTCGTGTTGTTCCCTTTGCGGACCACCAGGGGGTTGTAATAGATGGATGCAGCAAAGTGTGAGGTTGAAGTGGATGCTGGTTCTGCTGGAACTGATGTCCAGCTGTCAGCAGGGACAGTTATCTACTGCTCATCCAGTGGAAACCGCCAGCAAGGCGAGGCACGGTACGAGTGGCGATGAAGTCGCTGACCTCACAACACAAACACTAAACTATTTAGAGATGTGACATCTCAGATTAGCGGAAACTCATGGCCAACGCCGTCACCCTAAACAGGTTTTAATTTATTTAGATATTCCCAATTTATTAAACTTATACCTAATTCCATCTAATGAGAATATTTCACTAGTGCAAGCTAATGTTACATCGTTATGCTTACATCCTGTCATCTTGCAAAAGGCAGGGAGGAGCAACTCCGATCCTCGAGGATCGCACTCCTGCAAGTGTTACGATTTTCCCTGCTGCACAAAAACATAGATTTAAGGGGTAAAAAAGTGGATTTTTCATGATATGTCCCCTTTAAATCAAGATTTAAAACAAGATAGATCAACAACCCACAGGCTTTTAGGTGAAGAAGAGGCCTTTCCTGAATATGAAGCTCTGTTTCTTATAATAAAATTAAAAATAACTATTTAATAGAGAAATACTGGAGGAATGTTTCTGAAGGGTGTTTAAGTCCCTGTTCGGTCAGTTCATCTTAGTGTGCTTTTTAAATGTCTACAGCGATACGAAACAGCACTCACACCCAGTAACGGAGGGAGGAAAAACCCAGCTTATCTGTATATTGTAAGCCGGATATTTTATTAAACATTTTACGGAAACAAAAGGCTGCGAATGAGCTCAATAAACAAGAGCTTCTTCTTTTAAATAAGAGGATATTTGATACCTCAGATTACGACCTACAGTGGAGACTAACGTGGCTCTAATGGCACGTTCAGACCGGTCAAGCGTTTTGGCGTCCAGGCGTCTGATTTACATGTTAAGTCAATGTAAACCCGCATCTAGAGGCGTCCAGCGACGCGTCCATTAACGCGCGTCTTTGCGGCGAGGACGCTGAAAGCTGCGTCCGCCGCCTGGACGTGCCACCCGGCGTCGACGCCAGAGTTGGAAAATCTGAACTTTTGGCGTCCAGACGCTGAGCGCCCACCAATCAGCGACTACGCTCCTGTGAGGTAGTGACGTGCTTTCGTATGCGAGAAAGGAGAAGACGAAACAAAACAGACAAGATGGGGGTTGATCCGATCACCAATGCGGGACAGCAGGTCGTCAAACTGGGCCCAGGACAGACGGAAGTACCGCTGGAAGCGACCGTCATCCAGGCGCAGCTCCTGGATGAAACTCCCCAAGCTCTGTGCGCCTCTGGAGAATTTCATGAACCCAGACACGCCGCCGAGCTCGCCTCCGTTGTAGGGCTCTGTGTATTAAATACACCAAAGCCACTCTCTCAACCTGGTCTGCCATCAAAGTTCCTACCAAACCGCGGGAACACCAAGACGTGCATCGCGGCGTTCAAAAGCTATTTATTTCTGACGCCTGTTTTGGCGTCGAGGCGTCGGCTTTAAAAATGTTTGGCGTCAAAATTCATGCGTTCAAGTGTTTTCTGATGCAAAAACGCTGTCTGGTCTGAACGTGCCATAAAACGAATACTCGTCATATCAGTGGCTAAAAACGTCTGCTCGTTATTTGTAATTAGCCCCGTTCTCGCCGCCTTTCGCTGCTGTAAAACTAGAGGCCGGAAGTGCGAGGCTACAGCTCATGGATGCATCAGAGGGTGAGACGTTTGTGCATTCAACATCTGCCTGAACAGGCGGGAGATAACGAATGAAGCATCTTATAGATCAAGTCGGGGTGTCATGGAATGTTTGTTTGGGATTTCCTTCTTGTTTGGATCGTAAGCGATTACTCCCGTTGGTGGTAAAATCACCGACGTTACGGCAGTGGAAAACTATGGAATGATTGTGCTATAATCTGTTATCTCACCTTCTTAATGTGTAGGAAGGAATGCTTTAAGTAGCTCAACTCGTACAAATTTAGCGCAGTGGAATCTCCAAAGATCTGTGACGGAAAGGAAAGCGGTGTTTGTGTGCATGAGGAACAGTTATATACACAGATAAATGAATGTCTCAGAATACCCCTGATGTGTTGGATGGGCGCTGGTGTGGTCAGGGTTGCGGGTCAGCCTCCCAGAGCAGCTGATGCCTGCGAAAGGCTTGACGGGAGGAGACGGGGAAGAGGGTCTGTCCAGATTCACGCCTGTCCTGCTTTCATTTGGTCTTTAGTTTGCCCACGTCTCCGTTCAGCTTGCCCTCCTTTGCCAGCTTCTCGTTTAGTTGGCACAGTTGGCGAAGGAAGCTGTCGTTTGGGCCGATCTCTCGCTTGTGCCTCACGGTGGCCACCGCCAGCCGGGCATCCATTTTATGGCGCAGCATGAGGTAAGCGACGACCATGGTAGGAGAGCGGCTGTAGCCTTCTCTGCAGTGCACATAAACCTTACCTGGAGAAAACAGAAAAGGATCAGAATGACTATATCCAGCATGTTTATTACAGACACTGTGCTGTCCTCACAAAAAGCTACTGGGAATGGTTTTTTTTCCTTAAAGAGGCTATAGGATGTTTTCTTTGTGTAGCAGCAGCTTTTTCTGGTCTATTTTTGTCTCCCATTTCTTCTCTTCAGGTGCCTTGCTCTTCCCATAACGTCTATATAATATAACTCAGCAATAAGCAACATGAGGAAAAATGCTACAGTATAAAGTCTGGCCTCCATTTGCTTCTTATTCTTTAAGACATAACATGCCAGACCATCACTCTGCTTGCCGTGACTCTAGACAGAACAATGTAAACAAAAAAAACTTTATTAATACTAAAGACAAATTACAAATTGTATTAAGACTAAATTCACCCACTAAGGTCCATTTAGTCGTTTATAAATGTTTTATTGGTCTTGGGTCTTCTTATTTATCTGACCTCCTCCTAGCTGCGGACGCAAGCTGCGTGAACCGGTTCTCATCTCTGGCCCAGCACAGAGTTGGTGCCTGGATTGAACCAGTTTTGAGAACTAGGAGCCGTTGCTCAGGCGGTGGAAAACCAAAGAATCGGTGCCTCATCTGGCTCTGAACTAGAACGGGAACCAGCCTGGTGGAAAAACACCCTATGAAGAGGAAGCAGTAACACATGAAGTGTGCAGGGCAGGAGAGTTTGCTCAGATTAATACAACAGCCTGGGTCTAAGTAACCCAACTGTGCCATGGACCGATTCATTTCATGTAGCAGAGAAGTGCACTTTTCTCTGAGTCCAACCCTTTTTGTGTCTGTGGAACTCCAAACTAATACTGCAGCCATTTTATCAGAGCTACTCTGCACCACGGGCCAACGCAGAGGAGAGCTTTTAGCCAACGCTTTTTCCAAAGGTCTAGATTCATGTTGAAAAGGAAACACCTGAAAGCAAAGCACACATTTCTAAAAATGCTTTTTCCATTTCATTTAATCCAGTTTAGTGTAAAAATTTAAATTATTCAAGCACCTGTCACAGCCATTTTTTTTCTGTTTTGCATTGGCAAAAGGAAAATGAAGCCACATAAAGGAAATGGCTACAGTAACTACATTTGGGGAACATATGCTGCGAACAAAGCTGCTGAGAAAAGCAGATTCCTGCCGGGAGATGCAAAATGCAGGACCTCACCTCTGCTGCAGACTCGGCAAAGTCAGTCATCTCCACCAGCAAAGCCACTCCCAGATAAATCAGGGACTTCATGCACAGGATGCACTACATGGTCTCTGTTTGTGTGCCAGACCAGCTGGAAACCCCACGAGGGGTTTCACCAAGCAGCTCACATGCTAGGCTCAGGTCAGATCTGCAGATTCAGCACTTTCTTTGAAAGCTAAAACCTCTGTGCAAGTCTTCTAACTCATCCCTAACATCTCATCCTCTTTATATATGCCGTCTATATATAATCGACGAGAACAACCCCGTGCCAATGACACGACCTCTTCAATATCCAATCCCCCTGCCTGCCACAGATCAATGCTGATTCCTGTGTATCCTCTTGTTAGACAAGCTGGATCTTTGGCTTGAAGCTTCATTTATTCTCTTGTGTTTTGTGTTATCTGCCTTTTCTTTCCTTTAATAATCTTTAAAAGACAGGCAATGAAGCGTGACATCATTTCAGTGCAGATTTAATTAGTCGATACCTTCTGGTTGTTACACGGAGGAGATGGAGACCGCTTTCGCTCTGCAGGAACAAACAGCTGCACATTAAAAATCCTCTCTGTGACCTTTTCCGAGCTTCCAGCCGAGGGTCATAAAATGTCACAGATAATGTTGCGCAGAGCAGCAACGTCTCGTCTCCACTGTGACTCTTTATACCCACGATTTATCATTGTTGCTATGTGTGAAATGTGAGGATAAATCCACACGTATGGGTTCCTCACACCAAGCGACCCTGCTTCGTGTACAGGGTCTCGTTTTAGTGAGGGCTCTGGAAAGAGCTGGGGAAAGACGGGCAGGTGGAGGAAGACAGGCGCCTCCTGGGATTAAATGTTTCCTCACTTCTGCTTTAGCACACCTGACCCAGTAGCTCTGTGAAAGTGGAAGACTCAGCTCCCTGGTGTTTTCCTGCATTTTGCTTTTTGTAAACTTTACTGCAGTGCCTGTTTTTGTGCCACAGCACCTGTTTAACGGACTACAGGTGTGTACCGCATGAAGCGCTGTGACAACGCTGACATCCAGGGACGTGATCTGATAACGTGAAATGAGAGCAGGGCTCAGGAGGGTTTTCCCATTTAGCCTGATGATTATCTCCTGTCTGCAGCAACTGATTCATTTACAGACGCCTTAAATCTCGTTTCTTTGTAAGACAAACAGAACAGGGATGTTTTCATGTCTCAGACTGGAAGTAAATTACTTCTACCTTTAAAGGTTTTGTTACAGCTTTGCTTCGAGTTTCTATACCAAAACAGTCTTGGTGTCAATGTAATATATATATGTATATATATATATATATATATATATATATATAAACATCTATCCATCCATTTTTTACCGCTTTTCCCTGAACGGGGTCACGGGGAGGCTGGAGCCAATCCCAGCTCACAATGGGCGAGAGGCGGGGTGCACCTGGACAGGTCGCCAGTCCATCACAGGCTCTGACTAACCCCGAGCCTGTAATGTAAATTAAGCCTTTGCCAACATGTCCATATTGTATCAGGCATTTGACCAGAATAAAGACCCCACGGTTGAGCATTTCTGTCTTGGATCGACTTTCTTCCTGTGTTAAAATATGGACACACAACCATGCACACACACACTCACTCCTATGGGCAATTTAGAGTCTCCAATCAGCCTATCCCCAAGGTGCAT
>JBAMHV010000023.1:3188344-3198479 GCA_037177535.1 Pseudomugil gertrudae
TTATGTCTGTTGTTGTGTGATTAACTGTGTGTGAAGCCCTTTGAGACGACTTTGTTGTGATACTGGGCTGTATAAATGAAGTTAAATTGAATTGAATATGACAAAGCTGCTGGTTTACCTCATCCCAGTCTTCTCGCCTGGTTCCACCCTCCTCTAGCTCCTCCCGGTTATCCTTCATGTCTTCCACGACCCGCGTAGCGTCTTTGTCCTCATTATTACGGATCCGCAGGGGTTCCTTCTCAGCTTGAAGAAGCAGAACTTGTCAAATAAAAAACACAACAAAGTGAAGCAAGGAGTTTAAAACGTTTTAGATATTTTCCTGGATGCTAACCTGGTGTCGCCTCCTCTTCCGGGATGATGAGGTGGAAGCCTGCGTTTGTAGATGAACGCTCTGCAGCTCCGACCTCCTCGTTACCTTCATTCAGCTTCTCTGGCTGTTCAGAGTAAAAGCTCGGGCCGCGGGAAACGACTGGAAATGTTTGATGGGAGATTAGAAAAAGGAGATTATGTAGCAGGTGTGTTTAGAGTTAACCATTTGCTCCTCACCCTGTGGTTTGCTGCTGCTGTGCAGAGCTCTGCGAAGAGGCCTGTGGTCGGGCGCTTCCTCTAAAGTCAGGGAGCGGATTACCGTCTCACAGAGGAACTGAGCACCGCTGATCTCCTCCTCTCTGTCCTCCTCTTGTGCTACAGGCTCCAACTTGTCCTTCTGCGGCCTCAGTTTCACTCCTTAGAGAAACACACAGAGTACGATCACACACATGAACACACACGTTAAAACAGGCTCTACTCCATCGCTCCATCTCACCGAAAAGCTTTCCGACCCCCTCTTCTCTCATCTGTGCAGCGATGGACTTCTCCAACACCGCGGCATCGTGGGGAAGGGGGGATATGCAGGGTGTCAAATCTAAAAAACCCAGAGGCGAAACAAACACGATGCTTTACGATGTTCAGCTAAGGATCGAGTTCGTTTCTCCACTAAAGCACCGACTCACCCACAGGAGTGTTGTTAGGAACCTTTTCCAGTTCCTGCACAATATTTATGTCCAGCAACTCAAATGACAGGAGATCCTACAAGAAAAACAAAGATTAATCAGTGATTTGTCAAAGTCGAAGTTTAGGACAGTTAGCTAAACACCAGATATGTTATAATATTATTATTATTATTAATAATACATTTTATTTTTAGGTGCCTTTCAGGACCCAAGGTCACCTTACAAAACCATTAGAATAAAACATGAGAATTAAAATCAGTTTAAAACATAAAAAATAAAACGTCATAAAGCAAATAGAAAAAAAAAGGTTAAAGTGTGTAGGCCAGATTAAACATGAGTTTTAAGTTGTTATTACAGGGTCTTTTCCCAGTGTTATTATGTTATAATGCAAAAAACCAGTTCCATACAGAACCAGACTAACTGGTGGAAAAAGGGGCTTTTGTTGGGAGGTAATACTTCTGATGCTTATCTCATAAAACCCTCCACAGATGAGAACTCGTGTTTACTGCGAGGTCTGCTTGTCAATCAAACCGTCCTTCATATGAGTCGTTTTAATTCAACAAAGTGAGCGAGGGAAGAGCGGTGAAGGTCGGCCGGGCCGGAGAAAGAACGAGTCGGCTGCTTCACATTAATTACACTTCAGCACAGCCTTGTGGGAAGGAGCCACAATGCTGGTTTCTAACCCAGCCAGGACTTCTAGCAACTTCTGGGACTAAAGATGTGAACTTTTGGGGGGAAATGTGAGTTTAAAATACACTTTGCTGGGTGTCGGGGTTTTATGGATGCACCTGGGCAGTCAGCAGGTCAACTGAAGGAAAGTAGTAGTCCTCTTGCGGGAGGTCAACAGTGAAGGCAAAACCACCGTCCTGGGGTTTTACATCCTTCTCCGCGAGCTTCTTCTCCTCCCTCTGAAGGATAAATAGGAATTTAATCATTAGTCTCTGGTGGATTTTCACTCGTGTTTCTTACCATTTCTCATGTGTAACATGTAAGACTGTGATCCAGTTCTCATGTGCACATACTAACTGGTAAACAAAGGTTTAACTGGTTTTCCCATCAGAAAAAACACATTTTAATTAGCTTGTTTTCAGGATTCGGCTCATCTTCAGTCTAATAGCTCAGAAATCCGCTTAGTGCGATACAAAAAGGTAGCAGTGGAAGCATGAATTCATATTTCTCTCACTCTAAGAACGTCTTGAGACTTATTTCAGAATAAAAGTAGAAAAAATGAATATTTAACTACACATCTACAGTGCAAAAGTCTCGGGCCACTTCTCATTTCTTTATACGTCGCCAGGAAAGGAAGAAACAGATGCAGTGCTTTATTGACACATGCAAACATGGACAGATGAGCGTGAAAGTCAATGTTGGACACGAGCAGCTTTATTCTTCATAACAGTCTGAATCCTATGTGTCATTTCTTTAAGTAGGCTTCATGAACAGCTTCTCCAGGCTTCCTGAAGGACTTTCAACAACTTTGACTGACTTCGATAACACCGGGGGGGGGGGAGGATAACACCAGCCGCCACTAATTTTTCCACCCAGTTCTCGTGTCTTTTGCCTCCCAGTCAGGTTTCCGTGGAAACCGTTTCTGATGAGCTTTACTCTGAAAGGACATCTGCTTCTTCTGTTGGGCCCCTCATCCAGTTTCCAACACACCGCATGACGAGAAGCTTTTATCTAAACATCTCACCTGACGGTGGAAACGTATTCTTCTTCTCTCTTTAACCGTTTTTGGCCTGAATGGAGCAAAATGACGTTCTTTACGAGAGGCTCAGACACAAGAAATGGGCTGAAAATGAGCGAAAGCAGCTGATGTCCGAAAGGAAAATAAACCGTTTACATGCACAGCAAATAAAAAACATCAGATCATTCAAAGTGATGAAGACAGATCGCTCATTAGATGCTGTTATCTGGTCAGATAAGAGAAAAATAATGAAAGATTTCTGCTAAAACATCCCATCTATTTATGCACGAAGACACTTTTTATCTGATTTTAGTTTCCCTGAATCTGCAGGACTTTTCATTTTGTTATTATTGATCTAACTGCTATGATTATCACCATCGTACGATCATTACTGCAGCAATGTTATGGGTCATGGTTGCTATGGTGACACATGTGAGGGTGTGTAACACCCTGAAGGTGGCGTTTAAAGGACGTTTAGTTTTAATTATTACCAGGAAGTTACGCCCCAGCGTACTCAGATAACGGTCTGCACGTTTGGTTTGGACTTTGACGGCCATGTAAACGGGCTCACTGGACGACGACGGATCTGGACTACAGCAAAGCTCCTTTTGGAAAAGACGTGATAAAGAAATGAGGGGTGGCTCTGGACTTGTGTGTTAAAAAAAGAAAAGATGTATCTGTAGAGAGGGTGTCACTGGTTTTTGCAGACTTGCCAGTCGTTTGCTTTGGTGGACGAGCGTGTTGCGGCTGCTGCTAGGGTCCACCACGATGCTGCACCAGACACGCGGGCCAAACTGACACCCGCAGTGCGCCAGCCGCCAGTGGGAGGTGTACGTTCCCTCCATCACAGGAGCGACAAAGGCCACACTGACCACTCCCACCTGTCCGGGAAGCAGCAAGGGCACCGGCACCTCCCGCTTCTCTTCCGACGCCAAGCTCAGGTTTCCCCACATGAACACTAGCTGGGTGCACGTACACACATACACAAAACACAAAATAGGAATACGCATGCGAAAAAGGCACAAAGACAAGAACATGCAGCCAGAGTCGTACGACGCTCCCCTGAGATGGGCCGCACACACACAAACACTCAGACAAAGACTTAAAAACTTAAAACCACAACACAGATTCAACTGAGTTAAATCATAATTATCTGGCACATGAAAGAGGGCGTTAGCTGTGTAAGCCTGGGAAAGAAATCTTAGCTGGTGTTAGTGGACAAGAGGAGGCAATGAACTGAGTGGAGGCTCAAATAGGAAGTGAAGCAGAGGGGAGCCTGGCCTCTCGACGAGTGGGAGGGGGTACCTTAGTCTCTGAGGTCCAGCTGATAGTGCCCGAGTTCCTCATCTTCCAGTATTTGATGAACTTGGTACCAGGTTCCAGACGGGTGCCGTCAGGCAGATTTTCATCCAGAAACAAGGCGGCCATAGTGGGCACCAAGGACGTATGCGAGACCCCGGGACCCCTAGTTTCAAGTGTACAGAGCATTGTTGAAAAAAAGCCCTGGTTTCTTATCATACGCATCTCTTTTGCTCTCTATGAATCAAAAAAAGCAGGACCCCAGATTTTTTTTTGCAGCTCAAAAGCATTTTTTTTTCTTAGAAAATCTACGAAGCAGCAGCAGCAGCAGTTTTTTTACATTGAGGTAGTTCCAACATTTGCCACCACCCCAGAACAGCCAGCGATACACTCATAACAGATTAGATTACAAAGATGGCATATTTTTTTTTTCTTGGAGAAAAAAAATGACTTTTTTTTTGCATCCGTGCTGGGTCAGAGGTACCCAGCACTGTCGGACGCCCTTCCGAGGTGGCGCTTACTCTGGACTGGAGGCCTGGGGATCGGGGACCAGGGCTGGGACGGGACCTTGGACTGTGGCTGGACCTGAGGTTGTTTCTGAGGCAGTAGGAGGGGGTAGGGCTGGGACCTGGGTGGATGCCGAGGCCATGTTAGTCATGTTGGCTCTGCCTGAGGTAGAGGGTCCGCTCCACTGCAGCCCTCTCTTCTCCAGTCTCAGTTTCTTCTTGATTTCCTTCACCTCTGCTTTTAGCTGCCTTCTTTCAGCTTTGAGGCGCTGTCGCTCGGCCTTGCGCACAGTCCTGTCTCCTCGCCTTGGGAACCTGGTTTGAAACGTCATCAGGAACACCTATTTGTTGACTATCGAACGTTTTTTTTCTTTTAAATAAACAAAACAAAAGCACAACCCCACTCATAATGTCATTATTTACAGTTATCTAGCTGCTACAGTATTTTACAACCCAGATTTGTGTTCACTATGTTCTGTGAGAACAAAAAGACCTAGCGCTGTCGTAAACATATCTCATTATGTCAACAGGTGCATGGAGTGATCCTCAGTTTTGGAGGTTTACCTTAACTCTCCTGACATGCCATGCTCGGGGATGGAGAGAGGCGTCTTGGTTCTCACGAGGCTGTGGCTGGGGTCATGGCTATGTCGACACATCTCACACAGGATGCAGGAAGGACAGACACTGGCGGGGAAAAAACAATCATCAACAAGCGGGAAAAAGACGCGCTCTTTCCTCGTGATGTAGCGTCAGCAGGCGTCACGCCTACCTGCATTTGTAGGCTCCTTCAGAGGCGAGTTTGTTGCAGCTGCTGCAGTTTGGGGTGTAGCCGAGCGACCCGTTAGAGGTGGAAGGCCCTGAACTGGAGCCCGAAGGACCTCCGCTGGCTCCACCAGCCTTGTGAAGCCTGTCAGAGGATTTATGGGTACAACATTGGCCAGAAAAGTCGTTGCACATCCTTTCCACCACCTCCTTTACAACTTCATCCTTAAACTGTGACAGAAAAACATGATATGAAACAGTGAAGCTAAACACTTTTTAATCAAACTCATTTAGCTTTTGTTAAGCTGACCTTCTCCATGTATGATCTAAACCACATGGGAGGGGGCTCATCTTCAGGTTTGTTCCCCTTGTTGTCTTTAACAGACACCTGTGAGAGAGTAAATCAGAATTAGATCAGGTAAATAAAACAGAGATGGAACAAACTGAGCTTGAATAAATAAAAAAAAGAGACTGTTTTCCTTACTGCCTCTCTCTCTGGGGTGACCTGAGTGCCTTTGTCCACCGTTTTAACTCTCGATGGGTAAGGAGGAGCCGGTCGGAGATCTCCTTTCAGCTCCTTCACCTCCGTCTTCAGCGGGCCTCCACAGGCCTGCCCTTTCATCTTGTACACATTCATGTGCAACTGGTTGCCCTGCCTCTCTGCACTCTGTGTGGAGGATGAACGTGTGAAAATATGCACGCTGCACATGCATCTCAAACAAAACTGCAACACATTTGTTAGTGTGTAAGAATGTTGATTCACTGGAACAAGAATGCGTCACAAGGAAAACATCCCGCACTGTACCTTGATAGCTTCTTCATACTCATCTAGAAAAAAAAACAAAGACGGTTAACAACCTGTATTATGCATTAAATACTGTGCAAAAATCTTAAGCCACAGATTATTCTATTAAACGTACAATGTGTGTACAGATTTATAATATAAAAGGGAAATGCTACAAAAACAATTCAAATAAGTTTAAATGTTTTTGTTGTTCTATTAAAGTCTTTAGGAATAGTTTTTGTTGTCCTTTGACTCTTCTCTGCTCCTGTAGTGTTGAAGTCTGAGCTCTAGGAAGAAGTCCTCTTTCCACTGAATTGTTTTATTCCAGCCTTTTTCCTGTAACCACTCATTACCGGCCTGACAGCCATCCTTCCCACATCATTTATGATGAGGCTTGAGAACAGTAAATGCCTCAGGTGTAAGGTCCAGATGCATCACTAAGGTCCATCACTAAGGTGTAAAACCAAGGTCTTTGTTGGTTTTTTTCCTATTTCATAAAGCCGTGACTTTCAGAAACTATTCATCTACTGTAAAGTTTTTAAGCCCGACACTTGCTTCGTCCTCTACGTGTTACATATCCTTTTTTAAAAGCACACTATGCTGATTGATGCCAGGTTTTCTTTCACTTGACAGCTCTTTGGGAATTATTGGAAATTACAGGGTGGGTGCAAGAAATGTGTTAAGTTTCTTAATGGAAAAGTAAAATCCAGACAAAAATACTGGACAGTTTATGAATAATATTTATTGTAAACCTAATAATAATAATAATAATAACAAACCTAATAATATTTAATAATAATAATAAATCTAATAATAATAATAGTAAATCTAATAATAATAATAAAAGGCAGTTTCCAAAGAACAACTTTAAGACCTACAGAAAACCTAGAAAACTATTCCTCAAAGACAATCTTACAAAATTCGACTTCTTAGATGCAAAATATTTAAAAAAGATTAAATGTGGCTTAAAAATTTCACACAATATGTGTTTTGTTTTTGCAAATACACACATTAAGATCTCAACAAGTATGAACCAAGTAAACAAAGTTCCCACCTTGACTGTTAATGCAAATCTGAAATGAAAAGATAAATAGATAAGAGTTAATGATCATTGTTCTCCCTCCATCAGTCACTACACAACTCGGTGGTGTAAATATGGAGGGTTACAGTTTTGTGTCATTTGAAATACTGATTTGCATTTAAAAAATACACAACAACTTCACATTTTCTAACTTGTGGTTAATAAACTGAATCAATACTTCCTGATCATAACCTTTGAATATAATGTCTTACCTCTTCATTATCTTCATCAAAGTATTTTACTTGAAAGTGGTTGATCCCAAATGAAGCTTTGATCTGGAATATAATGGAAAAGAGTGGAGATTAAATCCTTAAGAAACACTAAATAAGTTATTTTGTTCACTCACACCCATCGTAAAACGTCCATTAGGATAAGAACTATATATCGACATGCGGGAAGTGTTTATAAACGCAAACTTAATTAAAAGAAGCACGCGCATTTTTAATCTCGTGACTCTGACGCACTCGATAGCTTCAAAATGACCACTTATGTACACATCTCAGGGCAGCTTTATCGACTACCCTCCGATTGCTCTGTTGTTTATGTGTCTGGGCCATGTCTAGGCCTGCTTTTTACCAAACTGCGCCAGCTTTTAGCCAACATGCTCTGCTAGCAGCTTACCCAGGCTTCCACGGACTCCCACTCCAATTTATCCAAATCCTGAGCCAAAAATCTTTTCACATTACCCCGAAAATTTACTTTAATTGTAACGGGGAGCCCCATGACCACCGTCTATTAGTATTTAAGGGCTATCATTTGCGATGACACCGGCCTGTTTGATCCCTGTTGCCCTCGACTGTCTTTTCTTGTTTACATCGTCAGCTGCGTCGGAGAAAATACTGTGACGTTTCACGCAGGCGCAATGGCAGCAACGCTCCTGTCGCCTGTTATTGACGTCATCTTTAAGCTCACAAGTGTGGCTGTAAAGTAAGAAGCCGCACGTTTACTGGAGAATTTAATGTTGTCGGGACAATCGTTCTGCGCAAACTTGATCACAGAAAATGTCTTCACTTCTCAAGGTGGATAGTGAAATTAAAACCAAGGTGAGATTAATCCCCCGAATCTCTAGTTGTGGCTTAATTTAGATTTATTAAAAGCCATTTGTTTGTTAGCGTGTTAGCCACATTTTGTAGCATGATGTGGGAGCTCTGATAAGGCCAGTTTGATAGCAGCTAAAGGCTAAAGACCGGCTTGTTTCCCGCCTGCTATAATACAGCTGTCAAACCTTTTCACAGGTTAGAGTTAGCATTGACATTAAACTTCATAATGTTTGCTTATTCTTGCTTTTTTAAACGCTGATTGGACAAATCCGAGTCTGTAGGGGTATGCCACATGTATAGAAAAAGGGCCTGAACTATCGAGTTGGCTCATTTTAAAAGCTACCGTTATCATACCGGCGTCAGATTATTCCATATAACGGTTTTTATTTTGACCTTAAACAGCAGAAAATCCACTTAAAGTCGAGTTAAACGTAATTCCATAACTATGATTTGCTTGAGTAAACGTGTCCATGAACACGTCATTATATTTGTAACAGATTCACACACCAAATCTTAAATTATTACAAATTATTTGCAACATTTTTACAGTTTTGTTAAATTTAGCAACTATCAACATTTAATTCTTTTTTATTTTGATTGTCAAAAATGTATGAGAATGATCAAAATGAACACTTGGAATGAGAATAGAAATAAGTATATCTAATTACCTCATTTTACACCTTTATACTTGTTAAGTTTTTTTGTAAGTGGCCCTCTTCTTGCAGTGTATTATTTTGTAAATAATTCCCCCATGGTGCTGAAATCTGGGCTTTCTCCATCATACAGTTAGAAATGTAAATGGAAATAGCAGCTCTGGTTTGCAGCATCTGATCACATTTTTATCTTTGACTCATGTTTGTGTTTGCAGGTAGATGCTTTCAGGGAACGAATCACATCTGAAGTAAGTGTATAATTTTTTTTAGATTAATATTATGAACACGTTTCCATACACCCATCTAAAAAGCATTTCTTTTATTTTTGAGGCAGTCTGTTAATATTTTGTGTATTTTTCCAGGCAGAGGATCTAGTCGCAAATTTTTTCCCAAAGAAGTTGCTGGAACTTGATCAATTTCTCAAGGTATTAATATTTATTTTTTAATTTATTTATGTTTATTGTTATTGTTATAATATACTTCTTGTTTACAAAGATAATTGGGACTGGAATGTCCTCATTGCATCCATTATGTCTATATATCTATATACCATAGCTGTTTCCCATCTTTTTGTGGGGTAGCCTAGACAGGACATTATGTATCCATTATATATTAATATTGGGAATATATTATAAATGATTAAGCTTCAATTAAAGGTTTTTAGCGCTCTTCATCATTATGAAAGATTCTTGTAAAGGTCTGAGATGCATCAGTGCTTGTAAGAATGTGATTGTGCGACTGTTTGTTTGTCTAAATCTGTGTTGACAGGTTAGAAGGGTTTTGTTTTGTGTGTTGCAATACAAAGCATGTCATATTTTGTTTTTTAGGATCCAATCATAAACATCTCTGAGCTAAAGGAGATACACTCAGAGATTAATCTGACAGTACCAGACCCTATATTGCTCCCAAACCTACACGACGGACTTGAAGGGGTGAGTCCGACTTTTTGGATATTAACTAGATCGCTGTGTGTGGAGCATAAATGGAAAATAGGACCTAATTCTGCTTTTTTTTCATGTTTCACAGCAAAATGCCAAAAAGAGAAAGCTCGAGGATGGAGGCGGGGAGGACATGGGTAAGAACTGTGCAACTCAGTTAAAGCCTAAATCAAATCAAACTTTATTTATTAAGCGCTTTTCATGCTTTGGCAACACAAAGTGCTTTAGATGATAAAATCAATTAAAAGAAAATAAAACACAGACAGACAGCCCCACACCAGGAGATAGTGCCCCCACGGCCATAGAAGCATACAGCAACCACCCAGCACCTAGGACAAGGCAGGTCAGGGTCCACGCCACAGCTGTAAGGCTGCGGCATCGGACCCCACGCTA
>JBAMHV010000023.1:3233645-3253751 GCA_037177535.1 Pseudomugil gertrudae
GAAGTCTGGGCTTCCCTCCTTAGGCTGCTGCCCCCGCGACCCGACCTCGGATAAGCGGTGGAGGATGGATGGATGGAAAATGGGATTTTCTACTTTATCTGCTGCCGTCGTTGCTTCTCCGACTTTCTCGACTTATTTTTCCTTTCTCTTGACACACTTTGACCATTTGAAGAGACGCAGCATCTCTTTCGGTAACTTCTTGTTAGTGGTGTGGAACAAACCCCACATCTTATTGATAAGGTGACCGGATCAGCTGTTGGTGCTCGGGAGATCACACGTTGTTGTTGTTGTTTTACTGCCTGTAAAGACCACCCGGTTGTTTTTAGTGCCCACCTGGATTTTGTCCACTTTCACACATACATTTATGGTTACAGAGAAGCAGGTTATTTTTTTTTATTTTTTTATTTTTTATTATTTTTTTTATTATTATTATTATTTTTTTATTTATTTATTTTTTTTTAGCAGAAGCAGGTTATTAAGTGTAACTGTAACTAGTAGAGTAATGTGGACACATTGAGGTCTGACTGAAGCAGCAGGAGGAGAAACAGGAAGGATATCCACTCATTCAGTTCAGTTTAAAGACATTTTTGCTCATTTGTTTCTTTTGTGATCTGAAAGGAAATGAGATTTCCCCGACAGATAAAGTATTTAAACATTCCTGCTACGGACTGGCCAGTAACATTTTCAGCCTCTACATCTTCTCACTGTCGGTACTTTCTTCATCTCTTTTCCCACTTGTTTGCTTTCTCCTGTGTTGCATTCAACCAAAAGTCATACATCACAGCAGAAGTCATGTGTCAGAACAAAAGCAGAGCCATTACGGCAGCATTCTGCTTTTCAGGTGAAATTACACACTGTGCAATGCTTGATGTTACTTTTTGAGCTCTCGAACATGATTTTACACGTAGTTTAATAGGTTTTTTTTATGTAATCAATAATGTAATTATTAGTTTTTTTTAAAATTCTGCTTTCAAGGTTTTCAGTTTTTGTCAGAATTTAAACCAAAATGCTAACATGAGGACATTAGCTTCAACACTGGGAGTCTCATGAAGAGATGAGGGCTGTGACACCGTTATGAAAAAAACATAATTTATCTGATGCTTTTTTTTTTTTTCAAATTCAAGACAAATATTTTCCATAAAACACAATTTCTCTAATAATTTGAATAACACAGTTAAAAAATGTGCTTTTATTGTATAATTTTAATAACTCATTTATTCAGGGCGCCATGTTTCCTGCTGGCAACTTTTAGCCTGATTACATTGCATTGGTTTGATCAACAGTAAGAAATAATAATAATAGTAATAATAATAAATGTTATTTCTAGGCGCCTTTCAGGGCCCAAGGTCACCTTACAAAACAATTAAAATAAAAACCATGTGTGATATGTTTGTTGTTAGCCTGTGGTTGTTTGACCAGCTTAGCTTAGCATCAATGCTAGCAGCATCATTACCAGATATGAGCCAGTGTTCACATTCAGCCCAAGCTAACGTTAGCATACATCGTGTTACTGTACTCATGTGAATGTGTGTTGTATAGCTAAATGATATTTAGAAAATATGCAACATACTACATCTGAGTTGCAATACTCAACTATGTGATATGTTGCATATTTTCTTAATATCATCCAGCTATACAACACACATTCACATGAGTAAGCCTGATAACACATAACTTGTAAAACATTCAGTAATGTGATGTTATTTCCAGGTGTATGAACAGGAATTCTGCACATAGATGGTGCTTAGTTGTAGACCATGCACAAAAACAGAGCATTTTATCAATTATGAGAAAAAAAACCCCGTCTGTCCTATTTAAACTGCCAAATATTCAAATTGCACATTGATATAGTAATTAGTGCACATTTGCGATGGTGCAGCCTTCATATTCAGCAAGCTGCTTTACTGCACAGGCCTTTTTTCCCATAAGCGTGGAAAGGTTTGTGCCGTCTGGGTTCTTTTATCGTCGCTGTAGCTGGACCTTTCTAACTTTACTGTCGAGCTAGAAAAGGACGAAACCAATAACTGCATCAGTGAGAATTCCCCAGCTTCGGCGTGGCTGGTGATCGAGTCCGTGCTGGCAGGAGGCCCGCTGGAGGCTGTGGCAGATTGGTGCTATCGCCGCATTATTTCATTAACACTTGTGTTTGCATGGTGAACATCTTCTCACTCGTCATTTTCCTCTCTGTTTCTCCTACTCTTCCCCCCTCCCCGCCTCCCCCATGACAGATGGAGAGCGAAAAGAAGAGGAGAAAATACTCCACGAGCAGCAACGACTCTGACACCACTGACAGTAAGTTTGAGAGAGACTTGAGGAAAGAGTGTGTGTGTTTGCAGAATGCTGGATTTGTGAGTTTTTTCAGTCCCTTCAGAATATTTCTTCTATCCAGTCTCCATGCAGACTCTCCTCATCTGTTTTAACACAGCTGCCATTAAGGATGTCTCAACAGGAACCTGAGCGGGGAAATCTATTAAACATACACCTCTCGCATTTGGGTTTGGTCTGAAGTGGTCTAGAAGCAATATGCATGAATGATGATGAATATCAGGCTATATGTTTTCCTCCTGGAGACGGAGCATGCATCGATGTGATGAAAACTGTTAGCTATCACCGCTGTTATGTGAGAGCACGATAGGGTTTTCTAAACTCACCTGGATAGGATTAGTGGGTCATTAACAGGCTTGTGGAGAAGTGAAGGACAAGCTGTTTGGGAGATCCATTTCATTTGAATCATGTGTCATTGAGTCATGTGGAAGGATAAAACCAGCAGGGCAGTAGATGAAACCCGTGGACCACCGTTATAGATCATCTCTGTACAAATAAAATCATTTCACACAACACACTTAAGCCTCAACATCTGATTATCATCCTCAGAATGTGAAGAGCTGAAGGCAGCATCCATCTGTTTTGGTTAAGTTTTGGCCTTTTGTTGTAAGTTTGTCCAGACAAAGTTATTTAAATGTAAAAAAAAAAAGTTTTTTAAATGCATTTAAGGCTGTAAAATGGGAAACCAAAGCCATTAGTTCCCAGCTGGGGTGTTTTGACGCATTTTTCAGTTCAGAAAACTTTTTCATCTAGTGTCATCGCTCTCTGCAATGTGTGTGAAATTTACTCTCCTATTACAGTTTAATGGAAAAATCAATAAGATGTTATTTCAGCGTGAGAAGGGGGATCTGCTCTTTCTGTGCTCGCTCATCTCAAAAAGCCGGCCGAGGCTCGGACTTTGCTGTTTTAAGCTTATGAAGACATGGTCAGAATAACACAGGCTGCAAGAAGGTCTTGCTGTCTGCCTTGTAATAAGCTTTTAGCTGTTAGCTCTTCCTGACCGCTGCGGCATGGACTCCAGCTGCATCTCTTCACTGGAGGTTATCAGGTTTCTAATTGAAGGATGCCCATGATAATTTTGGCTGCTGCGCACCAAGCGCGGCTTTTAATTAACACGCGGCCGTGATGGTAACCTCCAACTGCACTGCGGTCCGTTTGGTTATCTGGCCGCGCCGACAGAGATGTGCAGCTGCTGTTTGTGAGACGTGTAGGTGCGACCTGGCTGTACGCACGTGTGTAGACTCTGGAATGCAAATACCTGAATGCAATCAAAATGTACAGCAGGTTAGTGCACAGCTGCCCTAAATAGTTTTCCACATGCAAGCATGCCAGTAGAGACCATTGTGAACAACCACACACGATCCCGGGGGAGAGAGGAGAGTTGGGTACCCGGGAGGAGCGGCGCGCTAAAGAGGTTCCGAGTTTCGGGGCCGTTGAGTGCCCGCCGGGCGGCCTCCCCGCTCTGACTGTCAACCATACCCCCCGCGACGCGCGCCCCGACGGCAGGTCCGTCGCACTCCACGGCGGGGTCTGCGGGCCGGCAGGGGGCCGGAGCCAGAGCAGGGGAGGATGCGGCCGCTGGGGGATGCCCGGCGTTCGGCGGTCCCGTACCAAAGGATTGACTGTGCGGTGAGCGGAGAGGCGGCGAGGCCCCTTGACCCAGGGGGAGGAGGAGAAGGGTGCAGGGAGGCGGTGCAGAGGGCGTGACGTGGCGCTACGCTCTGGGGCAGGCGTGGCGGACCGACGTGGGCCTGAGCCCAGCCCGTCTCCTGCTGTTGCCCCAGGCGCAGTCCTCGCGCGCCTCCCCGCCGACCATCCATTGCGTCCTGCCGCCGGACCTCTCCCCGGAGGGCCCTGTTGCCCCTGCCGCGTGCCCCGAGGAACTCCGGGAGCGCCGAGTGCACCCGCCTCCCCCACCGCCTGGGCGGTAGAGCGGCGGGTCACACGTCCCCTCCCTCGGCTCAGTGTGTCCAAACCGTTAATGATCCTTCCGCATGTTCACCTACGAAAAACCTTGTTACGACTTTTACTTCCTCTAGATAGTCAAGTTTGATCGTCTTCTCGGCGCTCCGCCAGGGCCGTGACCGACCCCGGCGGGGCCGATTCCGAGGACCTCACTAAACCATCCTAGATCTTTTTTATATACTTATTTATCTTCTATACTGCTTCCCTTTGCACTGAGACTGGAGACGGCTAATCTCGTTATACATGTGTATAATGACAATAAAGGCATTCTATCTATTCTATTCTAAAACCCAACAGTGAACACGGTCTCAGTGAGCCTCTTGCAAAGCTTTAGCCAAACCTATTATGTCTGGTGGAGACTGCAGCTGCTTTACATCCCAAATCAAGTGCTGGTGAAGTCTGTGCTGGACCTGTGATGGTCTGTGTACTCACCTGATAGCAGCTGGGATAGAGGCCATCCAGGGCAGCATGGGGATGTAACAATACACTGATATGCATCAATAAGCCAATAGCATTGATCCAAATGGAAAACTTTAAGAAGCACTGATGTGGAGTTGTGCATACAAGATGAGCTTGTTACTATGTTTGCTGTCACTGGAGTCAGTTATTCAGACGTCGTGGGCTTTTTGTGGTCTAAGTGTAAATACACAGCCACAAAAAGATGCACAGGGTTGATGATTAAAGCGGTGGGTGGGATACTGGCTTCAGCGTCTGATTAATTGCAATTAGGCTGTGAATTAATGAGCTTGTAAAGGACCGCAGTGGACTAACAGCTCAACAAGATGTTATTTATATTGTCATTAATTATTAAAGCCCTTCACGACTCATTTTCAGTCGGTTTCAATCAAAAGTTGGATTCAATAATGTTAACAATGCGTTTTCTGTGTGTGTGCGTGGCTGTTTTGTTATTCT
Organism: Pseudomugil gertrudae; assembly: GCA_037177535.1. Classification (NCBI taxonomy): domain Eukaryota; kingdom Metazoa; phylum Chordata; class Actinopteri; order Atheriniformes; family Pseudomugilidae; genus Pseudomugil; species Pseudomugil gertrudae. Next base: position 3,238,848 of record JBAMHV010000023.1, read on the forward strand.
ATCGCTGTTGTGTTTGCATCATGTTCAGCAGTGCAAAGAACAGAAGTATCAGACTCCATTTATGTTGAGTAGCTTTGTGCTCTCCGGTCTAATTAGCTTTTTTTTCATTTTTGAATGAACGCGAACAAAAACAATCTAAACTGAAGTAGATTTAAGTGTGTGACATGTTTGTGAAGTGCCGAGGCCTGTTCATCATAATATACTTTAATCAGCTCTGATGAAGCACTCTCTCCACTTGTTGCAGGTCAAGTGACATCGTGGTCCAGGTCGTCCAAGAATACAGGCACCAGCAGCACATGGGTCCGTCACCAGCACAAGAAGCCGTCAGAGGTAAATAACGGTGCTGAATGTGTGTTCATTAACACACAGGATGGGCACTTCCTGTTTGGTTTTTTCTGCCTGAGACCTGAGAGTGTGCAGCTTCTGATTCATCATACTAGTTCTGTTAAACCTGTGCAGCATGTTTAACTCTCTTCGAGGTTACAGCTCAGTGGGCACCTGCTGTTTTTGGGTTTTTGGTACGGGCCCATATAACTACTTGGGTCGGATTGGGTTTATGTTGGGTGGCAGTGCTTGGTCGCATGTTGAGATGCTACATGTCGGGACTGTTACAGCCCTCCATCCAGAGCTGACTACAGGTGCTTCCTGGTTGCAGAGCTGATTGTCCTTCAAGTGCCGCCCTCAGTGCCTGTGATTGGACGCCTCTACTTCCTTTTTCCTGTGACTGGCTGAACCCCACTATAAAGACTGCAATCGTCTATGATTCAGGGTAGCTGTGTTGGTTTGGACTTGCCATTGGAGATGTTCTGATTGAGACTTTTTGCTGTTGTGGGTTTTGATTTTGTTTCTGGTTTTGGTTTAAGTTGGATTGTTTGGTTCTTGTTGAACTTTTGGTTTAAGTGTTTGACTTTTGTTTGGCCTAATTTGCCACTTAAAACTACTGATGGTTTGTTTGTGTTTATATATAGTTTGCCAATAAACCTACTTTATTTCAAATTCCTTGTTTTGTTTATAATGTTGCCACCCCTTCTCCCCCTGGACAAACTTCCTATGGGGGGTCGTAACATTAATGGGGGCTCGTCCGGGATAACAATGGAAACCCAGCTATTCCATCAATATCAAAGTTCTGAAATGTTCCCCAGTGGGCTCAAAACAACCACATTACTGCCACATTTCATCTTGTTTTGAGAGGAAAGAGAGAAATACAGAAGGTGAGAGGAAAAAGTCTTGCCATACTGCTTAAAAGCAACATGCCAAATATTACAAACTGTTATAATTATGTTTTTATGCATCTGAGTAGCACTTGATTTACATCTGCAGAGATGTGTTGGAGTGAAAAACACACACATAAAACTTTTACTGAACCAAATTACAAACAAACTGGTGTCCGGCCCCATCTGAGCAACGAGCGTCACGGTTATGGATGCGTTTCTCAGATGGGAACGAGAGCAATCGCTTCCTTCATCATGCTTTTGTACGTCTGACAAAAACAGACATGAAAAATGTCATGCACCCTAAACGGCACAAGTTTTCCTGCTGCTCGTTATCCGAACAAGCTGTCGGCTTAACAGACACCTCTGGTGCTGCTCCGAAGCAAATGCCGCAGCATGAATTCCTCTGATCGTTTGGTCAAGCCTGATTGGCTGGATTTGTTTGCAGTCAGGTCAGACTATCTGGCTAAGAAAGGAGGTGAAGAAGGTGAAGGGATAGACTGAGAGATAGTTCAGCTAGGGTGGGCTACACTTTACCATCGGACTGATCCGGGAATACTGCGTTATCATCGGCAAAGCAGCGTGTGCCTGAAATGTTACCGTAGTCAAATATGGGCCCTTCCAGCAAAGTCACAATATCCAAGCGATTGATCTTAGTCAGCACGGCGGTTAAAGCGTCCGCTGGAGGGGAGACAGAAAGAGAGGTCACATTAAGGTGCTATAAAACAATGCTATTGTCATTTATAGTGTTTTTTTTTTCTATTTACACCAGAAAAAAACATGTCGATCTATCCACACATAGACCGTTTAATCACATTTGGTATTAAAATGTGTCTCTGTGTGTTTCATGCTATATGCAAATATATATATAGTGGCTTTGCATCTGCTGCAAACCTTGTTTCACCTTATTGAAGTTATACATGTGCAATATAGATGAATAGGGTTCTATTTATGTGTCTATTTAACAAATATGTCATTGTCATGTCTGGACTGATCACTGTTTCCTGCCCTTTGTCCTCTTCTGTATAGTTTTTGTAAATACTTGTTTTATGTTATGACATCAACCTGCCAGGGGGTCTGCAGATGGAAATTAGCCTAAGGCATATTTACATTTGTATAAAATGTTCATTAATATGCATTGTTCCCCTTTTTTTATTACAAACAAATAAAATAATTTAAAAAAACTGAAAGAAATCTGAGATGAGCTGCAAACCTCTAACTACTCCTTCATCTTCTGCCTTTTTTCACTTGTGAATTTTGCATTAACCTACTATGAAAGTCACCATTTAGCTTTAGAGAATTACAACTTAATGTTATCCAGTCGGTCCAGAAAAGGAAGGAATCATGTGGGAATGTGAAGAGGACCTGTGTCGGGTCAGTAATCCTCTCCAACATCTATTTGTTTATCTGAGTTTGTTAAACTGGCATTTAATGGCATAGCAGTTATATCTCTGCATGTTTTTCTGTGTTAATCACATCTGGCCACATTATTTTCTCCACATAAATAATAATAAAAAAAAAGGTCCAGCAGCACCTCTGTGTAAATAAACCTCCATCCTTTACACCTGTACTTATAGCGGCCCATTTGTTGATGCTAAATGTAAACGCATTGATGAACAAGAGCACAAAGGATGTTTTCATGAACTAAAACACACACAAGCTGACACAGTTTGCTTACTTGTGGCATTTTTACCATCCCTGTGCACCCATTTCTTTAGGAGCATGAAGCTCTGTGCTGTCAGGGAATTAGGGTTTTCCACTCGGATTAGGTTGATCTCTTCCACAGAGAAGTTCAGCTCCCTGGCCAGCTCTGTAAGGAGAGCACACACACCACCAAGCAGTTTTATTTTTGGAAATAAGCAAAATGTTACTAAATTAGTGATAATTGCATGACATCCGCGTCATTTTGCATTCAGTAGGACTGAGAAAGGTACAAACAGGATGAGGTAAGCTACCCTTCCGTTCCTACAATGAATTCCTTAAGAAACAAAAACACGCGGGTAAAAACCTGATGAAAGGGTAAAGTCCTGAACACAACGTACAGCTGAAGAGGCAGTGAAATGCTGCTGGCTCTGACAAGTCGAGCAGTAAATCTAAAACCACGAGGATGTCGTGTTCACTGCAGTTCTGCTACATAAACACATTAAATATGGATTAGTTTCCTCAGTCGCTCTGCTGAACGGACAGGCGCGCCACTACATGTCCGTCTGTGCCGTCGCACGCTTCTGCACGCGTGCAGACGGACATGGAGCTGTGCTGCAGTGCAGGCGAACTGAGCTGCAGAGGCCACACCCTGATGCACGCATAAAACTATGCTACTCCACATACCCTTTCCCATCTCATATTGATATATATCTCATTATTAGTTCAGTATGTAGAGGATTTCATAAGAAACATAAATCCCAGTGATATAAAAACTGTCTGATCTGATGATGGATTATATAATTAATGTGATGGAAATGGTTTTAAATGCCACTGCAGTATTGTTCACCAAAAACGTTACACTTAACGTCCACTAGATGGCGAGAAAGGCCATAAAACGATCAATGACAGCCAATCACTGCTCAGCAGATTCATTCTCTCCCTGCAGATTCTTATATTTGCAGCACAGCTGCTGCTGCAGATGCACTTTAACACGATGAAACCGATAAACTCGGGTGTGTTCACACTCACCAGTCCAGCTGAGGCCGAGGTGGTCGGCTACTATCGCCATGCGGACGTCTGTCCTCTCGCAGGGGCTCTGAGGGCCTGAGAGAGCGAGCGAGGGAGGGCAGGAGACAAACAGTTAACAGGACGCCACGAAAGCAATCGCGCTAATTCATCAGCTCAGATAGAGACACAGAAAATGGCTTCCAAACAAACTGAAGACACCAAAGAAACATTTATTTAGTTTGTACCAGACTGTTAAAGTGATCTTCTGATGTGATGCTCGTATTAAAGGATTGTAGTAAAGACCTACGTTACATTTTCAGGCCTCTACCTCAACATATCGTTTCCCTGTATGAATAAACGGTGTGACGCTGTGCCATTTTTATTTATTCTTTACCAGTGAAACAAACACTGTTTACATCTGTCTTTGTCTCTTTGGTGAGCAGTTGTGTCACACCAGACTTTAAGTTATACTGACGTCCTTTTAAAATCGCTCACACTCACATAAGATGTGTTAGATTCACATTATGTGTAATAACATTGAATGTAATAACCGTTTGATGGCACACACACGTTGTATGTCGGGCAATATTAAGATTAGTGTTAGTATTAGTATTAAAATGTTTAGTTTTGTATCACAAACAGGCAACGTAACCCCCTGACTGATTAAAAACGACTCGAATCAGTCCAGCTACGCTACATCATGTGCTATCCAGCTGTTGTTTCCAGAAGGTAACCGGTCTACGAACCAGGCAAGCAGACCATAAACAAACACAAGGTTGATTCCTCCCATAAAAATCAGGTCTGAATCATAGAGTGACGGTGAGGGTTGTGTTTCACGGTGTTGGTGTGGAGGATATGTGCCCACAGTAAGGAAAAGGAACGCATACTCCTAATTCAGCTAAAAGGAATTTAGTATCCAGTTCTTTGTATTTTCTACGCCCTCTGTGGCGTTTTTTCTTCATCATTTGGCAGCGTAACTCACTGACATTTGTTTCTTATCTGATTTGAAACTTCAGGCGGAACCAAACCAGCCTAATCCAACACGTCTGTCATTGATCCTCCATGTCTCAACTTCTACGTCTACAGCACACAGCACAGAACACGGATAACGAGAAGGACAGGAAGAAGAAATCACAGCTACACTTACGTCACGTCACAGAGCACCCACAACAGCTACATGCATCTCAAAGAGAAAAGATAAAGTGCAAGTGTTTAGAAAAAGTTTACAAACTAGTCTCGTTCTCCGTCTCAGGAGCCGTGATTGGTTCATCAACCTGACTCCCTTCCTCCTCCTGTGTCCGCCTACTCTTCCTCCTCCTCAGCCTCTCACTGCTGGCCTGCTCAACCTCAGCTCTCACATCTCTAGCGGACGGTGTTGATGTGGTGGTGGTGCTGGTGGAGGTGGAGGTAGAGGTGCGGGAAGGCCGGGAGCTCCTAGAGGCTCTAGATGGCTCTGACAGGGAAGTGTTCCTGGTAGTGCTCAGGCTCTCCTCGTCCTCAGTGGGCAGTGCTTTCCCCTCTAACTTTGTCTCAACCTCCTTGGGAAGGGATTTGTCCAAGGTTTTGGCTAGCTGGCTACTAACAGACCTTGTTTTACAGCTCTTTGTGACCGCTGCCCTGCTTTTTCTTCTGCTTTCATTTCTACTGGGAGGCTTAATGGAAGTACATCTGTGTTCAGTGCTCAATCTGCTTCTATTTGTTTGCCCCTTACATACGGCTGTTTTAACGCTTGTCCGATTAGATGCCCATTTGGCACTAACACGTCTCTTCTCCTGAGAACAAGAAGGGTATTTAATGGCTTTTAATACTGGGATTCTGGATTTCGGAAACTGACCCTCAAAGGCGTCCACTCTTTCTCTGAATTTATGCATTGTATGTTGGCTAACTGGGAATTTATCAACACTGCCTTGTGTCTTTTCTTTCATTAATGGCTGCTTTTGACTGCATAGCTTTTGCTTGGGCACTCTCACTGGTAACATGGACTTAGACGTATGGCCTTTCACTCCTTTGGCTTCTGATTGTGTTATTGCTACATGAGGAACGGCCCAATCCTCCCTGTTGCTTTCCTTCAACTGGCTGAGGGATGCCTCTACCCTGCTGACCTCTTGCTGAGTGCGTCCTGAGTAGGTCAGCAAGTCAAACACAACTACGCCAGCTTGGAAAACGTCTGAATGGGAATCGGGGTATTGCTGGGTATTACTGGCATTGCTACTCTGTGTTTGCAAAGTACTAATCTGTTGTGAAGGTGCAAAAGGGTAAGTTGTGCTTTGGTGAGAAGTGCCTTGAATTTCAGAGGTCCAACCCAAATAGTCCCTCTGTTTGGATGCATCTGAACCAATGCGGTCGTTTGAATAGTCTACGGCACTACTCGAAGGGTTAACCGACATATCAAAGTTGTAATAATCTGCATAGTTTGGAGTTAAATAGTAAAAATGATCTACAACTTTTCCTGAGGTTCTGTCATTACAACAATCAAAGGTGCACGGCGTTCTATATTTAGAGGTGCTTTTTGAAGCATCTGGGGGTTTATCATACGACGCCTTGCATCCTGTTCTGAAAGTGGAGAATTTAGGTTCTGTGTTTGAGGCAGAGTCTCTCCACAAGCTGTAACTACTGGCTACGTTTGGTATTTCTACAGTGGTAGTTTGAATGGAGACTTGAGGGACTGATAACTCATAATGTGGATTGAACTGATCTCTGTGTGGTGAGGAGGTGTCCCTGACCCTGTACCTGCCCGCTGAGTAGTGATGCTCACCAATCTGAAAAAACTGGAGCCTCTCCTCCACCATGTCCCTCTTGCTCATGTCAATCGCACCACTGCGTGTCATCTCAAACATCTTCCCTTCATGGAAGGGGAATGGGTTTTGCTCGCTCGTCGGCGTGCTATCGTCGGTCGGAGTTCGGGCTGGGGTAGTGTCCGTTGTTGTGGCCTGCGACTGGTCGTCGACTGCCAGTCCGTAAGGTTTAGGCTCACCATTGCCTCCCCGTGTCCCTCCCATGTCAACGACTTCTCCTTCACCACTTTTACTGGGCCAGGGATCAAAGTCTAGCCCCTTGGTGGCGACGGTCTTAAAGGTAGAGTTAAACTCTTCTTCTAACTTATAGCTAAAGTATGTGTCTGAAAATCCCTCTTTATCTGAATGCTTCTGTTCCTGACTTTGAGCTCCGTCTTTACTGTTACTATTCGCCTTTTCACCATTTGAAGGAAAATCCTTCTTCATAATGTCCTTTTGACATTCCTCTGGTGTCTTCTCCTCTTCTATAACCTCTAGTTTGGTCGGGGGAAAAGAGCGGTCTGTGGACCTGAATGTGTCCGTTGCCCAGACGTCTTTCCGGCTGTCCGGTAGACCAAACAGACGTAAATCTGCCTGATCGCACAGGCCATCGTCCTCATCCTGAAGCTCATATCCATCCAGTGAGTCTATCTCCGTAGCATCGGTGTCATGTGAAAATTCAGCCGTTGTGGCTATTGAACAGTCGGTTATCGACTGGTCATTTCCATTTTGTTCATATTCACCGTCCCCCCCCTTGCCGTTGGAACCTTTTGAACCATTGCTGGACCCATTGGAGCCGTTAGTCCCATTAATTTCTTTGTTTCCATTCTTATCGTGCTTTTTTGGTTTGGAGGCCTTATCCGCCTTCCTGTCCTCCTCCTCTGGAACTTTGAAGGTGAATTTCTTACATGGAATTGGCTGGAAAATAGACTCATCCTCATCTTCATCGTCAGCATTTGACTGGCTGTCATCTGTCCCAGGGGGGACTGGAGACGGGGGTTGTATGCGTATAATTGGCTCAGTCAGATTTTTGTCGTGCTCTTCCTGTAAGTTCACCTCCATCATTTCAGTCTCAGTCTCTGATGAGGCACAGGAACCTTTTCTCTCCTGGTCTGAGATTTCCGAACCCGAGTCCAAAGGAGGAGGGGGAGGGAACTCAATATACGCAATACCCTTATCTTTAGAGACTTCTTGCTGTTTCTGCCCTGTTATGTCATCATGTGTACCACTTACTGATTCCTGCTGATTGAAATTATCTGTTAATTCCTGCTGGTTATCAACAGATTTAGATTCTTCTCTATTAGCATTAGCCAGGTCTGCTTGGGTAACATGGAGACCGGTTTTAATCTTTGGTGGGGCTTCTTTAAAAGAGAAAACTACCTTGCTCTCCTCCTCTGACTCCTCAGATACCTCCACGATGGGGCTCGGTTGCCCCGGGATGAAACCTATAAAGCCATCGGGAGTCTTCAGTGTGAGGTCATAGCTGACCTCCTCAGAGCTGGGGGTGTCTGGTGTAATAGGACTTTTCCCTGAGCTGTCTATGAAAGACACCTGCTCTAGTGTGTCATCATCCGGGCTTATCGGGCTAAGCGCAGAGTTTGCTTTCTGTTTGACAGAATACAGTGCTCCCTTTGCTTCCCTCTCTGCCTGCCTCCCCACTTGGACATAAACCGGTAATGTTTTGATGCCCTTGAAATTCTCTTTGGTTGTTGCGGAAGCTGGAGGGGTCATGACTTTCTCCAGCATCTCTCTAGGGCTCAGAAGGTTATTGGAGTTGGAATCTTTGGGTGCGTTATCTAGAATTTCAAAGGTTAGATCTGTTTTAGTTGGGGTTGTCTCGGGACTTTTGGTTTTAGATAACGTAGGTATCTGTGAAGGTTTGGTTTTTGTCTGTTTCTTTGTGAGGTCATTATCTAAAGAAAGGGATGCTGTTCTTACGGGAATCTGTGATTCTGTCTTTTTTCTGAGGTTTTTGTTTTGTGGCTCCTCCGAGTCTTTTTTGGGCAACTCAACTTTTGTTTCTTTGGAAACTGTCACACTTTTTGCAGGTTGTTTGTATTTTTTAGCATCGCTTTCCTGAGAGCTTGGTAGTGTTGGAATTTTCTGACCTTTATTGCTTTCCTTCATTTCCTGAGTAACACTAGGAGTAGCATCTCTACCTTTAGTTGTTGCTTTATCAGCCTTCGCTTCACCAAACTGTTGCGAGGCCTCTGCGAGGTTTTTGCTTGGCAGCTTATCTACTTTGAGGGTTTTAGGTGTAAATATCTGAGCGGGTTTACTGCCCTCTGTGTCATTTTTGTTGCTTTCTTCTTGTGATGTTTCAGGTACGTTTGATGTTTTTCCTCCAGAAAACAACTGATAAACAGGAAGTTTGCTATCTTTTAATTTCTGTATTGATGGTTTCGGTTGTACTGGAGGAGGTACTTTAGTAGGACTAGACTGACTTTGACTGGATTTCTGAGCCGTGGATTCAAACTTCATCCTCACAGCACTGACTTTGGATGTTGACTTTACATGGGATGGAGAAGAGGGTTCAGACTCACTGGTCTTTGGTTTGGTTTTATCTTCACTGGTATTGGAAAGGACATGTTTCTGTGGGCTGCTTGGTAAGCTAGAGCTTTTCTTTTCAGCTACTGTGGAGCCAAACATTTTACCTATTGAAGGCTCCCTGAGTTTGGTTTTACTCAACCCTTCTTCTCCAGCTTTAGGCTTCTGCTGTGTTTTCTCTGGGCTGCTGCAGGCTGAGCTCGGCCAGGATCTAGGCTCCTTTGGCTCCCGTCTAACAGGCTTTTTCTCTGGAGACTGTAGCTCATCGTTGAGCTTTTCTGTTTTGTCACGGAAGAACTGTGATACCTCACTTAGTTTTTCCTCCGCTTCCTTTACAGTCTGATCTACCCTATCCTCATAAAGCAGTTTATCTCTGCTCCTGTCATGTTTGTCTTCTGTAAATCGCATCCAAACTGCATGTTTTGGGCTGCCCTGTTCTGTTGAGTAATGGAGCACTGTCACCTTGTCAAACTGAGATGTGTCGTCCCTGTTCAGGAATTTTCCTGATTTAGGGGACCCATCTTTTGATGACTTGGACGCAAACTCTCTTTTGGGGCTACCTTGCTGCTGATTTTTACCCTCACGGCCGCCGGTTGTCTCCGACACTACACATCTATTTTTGTCAGCGACTGTTGCTGAATCCTCTGTGTCCGAATGAGACACATCAAGTTTTTCGGAGAGAAGCATTTTCTCTGCAAACCTATACGACTCGCCGCGAACCTCTGAAAGCTCATCGTCACAGTATTCTATAGAGTGCTGGCTCAGTAGTTTTAGGGCTTTATATGAATCGTCTGCTATGAGTTGGGCTGAACTCGGGCGGCTGTCTTCCTCCTGCGAAACGGGGGTGTTTACGCGAGAGGTTTCCAGGAAGGAGGGCAGCGATTCTTCGGCAATTAGCTCCTCTTCTTCCTGTTGGACCTCATCATATTCAGTTAGCTCCTTTATTCCACGATCACCCTTGTAGACATAGAGCTCAGGGTGTTTCTTGGTTTCTCTGATAATAACCTCAGTGGGTTCGGCTGTGCTGTGACCCTTTTCAATGTGAACCTCGATTATTCTTTCAACCTTGGGTTTAGATTTACTGTCTCTGTCTAGAAATCTAGGAGTCAACTCATCACCTTTGACAGAGTCCTGGCTCGCTTTATGCTCAAAAAGGCCTGCTAGTTCTTTAGACGGGTCCCTCCCTGACTGGAAAGCTTTCATGATATCTCTAACTGACATAGCCTCCTCCATCATCTCTGTGCCATTAGTCAGCTGGGGCTTGTGATAAACCATTCTAGTGGTGGTGGTAATATGAGTTTCCTCTTTCAGGCACATGCTTTTGTTCATCATAGTGTCATCTTCTGGCATTTTCATCTGCAGGGCTTTTGCTGAAGCTTCTTCGGGCTCGATTGCAGGTAAGGCGGATGCAGCCTCCTCCATAAGTGCAGGCTCGTGAAGATCGTCAGGTTGCTCGTAGCTCCTAATGTGGACCACCTCAGTTCTGGTCTCAGTTACACAAGGAGGAATGGGTGAATCTGTGAATAAAGGCTTGGGTCCTGTGCTCTCGGCACTTTGAGGAGCAGAGGGTGTCTTTTCACTCCTGGTCTCAAATCCACTGTCTGACAGTGGACTCTTATCCTGCTCATGAGACAGGTCCTCAGGGGACTCCAGTATTGTGTCCGACCCTTGATATGACTCAGCAAGCTTGCTTAGGTCCTTCTCTGAGGGAGACCTGAGCATGCCCGAGGCTGGTGGAGGCATTTTTAGCTTGTGCTCTTGTATGGACATAGATGGCTTGAGGACACGTTTCTGTTTCTCTTCCCCTTCCCTTTTCACCTCATCTTCATATCTACTTTTCAGTTCTGCCATTTTTGACAGAGAGCTAGCACCAATGTCATTTGTTAGGAAATCTACGACTTTAGCTAACTCTAACTCTTTGCTCGCCATTGACTGGTGTCTGAGGAAGAGAGTATTTTCATTAAAAGGAGGATAATAATCTGGGCGAGTGCTTCTTTGTGCCTCTTCAATCTCATCTTTGGAAAATTCCTCCCATTCATCCTCCGAGGCTTTCTCCTTACCTTCAGTCATGACGTCTTTCTGTAATATCTCACTGACTTTGACCAAATCTTCCTTCACCTTCTCTACTAAAGAGTATGGCTCCTCATCCTCTAATTTAGTCTCTCTAGGAGTGCCTGTATGTGATGTCTGAACAGTTTTAGCTGCTGTCTGTGTGTCTGTCTGTAGGATTGCCGTCATTCTGATTAGATCTTCTTTCATGTCGGCTACGTCTTTTAGTATCTCCTGGTTGGAGGCTGCAGTTGGGTGGATGATGGGCGGTGTGATAAACGGAGGGGATTTCAGCTGGGATTTTAGTTTTGTTCCAGTGACACATGTTGACAGGTTGGAAGAAGATGAGGGCGAGGCACGAGGTGAATCAGGGAGGGCCATTTTGAGAGACCCAGGCCCTGGTTTGATGGGGGTCTCTGGGATAACATTGACTAGTGAATAAACAGGGACAGTCATTGTACTGGATGAGACTGTCGGGCTCTGGGGGGCAGCTGCAGATCTCAGAGAACCGTAAGCAGAGCTTGCTGTTGTAGATCTGCGGGAGGAGGAAAGAGATTTAAGAGTGCCATAGCCTGAGACCGAGTACGAGTCAATAGCTTCATTTATGGCTGCACTGACACCAGACGTTGCTGCCTGTGTGGTGGCTTGGATTCTTTCCTGAAGACTGCTGCTTCTCTCTGAGAGCAGACGTGAAGAAGGGGAGGACGGTGTGGAGGAGGATGATGGGTATTTCACAGGCGAGCTGGATCCGTTCATCGTGGAGAATTCTGAGGAAGGGATGGTCGTCTGCCCAGTCAAGGAGAGAGAAGAGATGGACGTCCTCCCGCCTCGGGATGAGAGCGTAGGTTCAGCAGAAGTTTTCAAAGAGGACAGGCTCGAGATGCTTTTCATTGCAGGGATGCTGGATGTTGCTGGATCTGTCCCAGCTGTGGACCCGAGGGCGGTTTTATAAGGAAGATTAGAGCTGTACATGCTGTATGCTGCAGAAGGAGGAGGAGCTGAAGACCTCTCTGATAAAGAACCGTTGGGTAGTGAATGAAGAGGCGAGGTCCTTGATGTGTATGCTGAAGCCAGGCTTTTGATCGAAGCTGGATCTGTGGCAGGCTTACTTCCAGCCGTCACAAGGCTGGCAGACCCGTGAAGAGGGTACTGACCCTGCTGAACAACTGTCTTAATGGGTGAAGGCACTGTCCTGTAGGATCTGATGGGAGATGAGGACGGTGGATCGCTGATGGATTTAACTGGGGAAGACAGGGCGGGTACTGGAACTCCACCCATTGAAGCTTTAAGCGATGTGGGGCATGCAGGGGATGGCGTTGAAAGGGGCCAGGTAGACTTTAATGGAGGAGCAGCTGGTGAGCCTGTCGGTGAATCGGTAGAGGAGAGGGGACCCCCCACTCCGACGGGCCGGGCTTGGCCAGGGACGGTAATAGGAGCAGTCGACCATGGTGGGTGAGGTCTGGTTGGAAAGACAGGTTTGTGAGGGTAACCAGCAGGCAGTGCTCTTGCTGCTGCGCTTCGTTCAACTGCTGTTTCTTCAGGTGAATGCAGAGAAATAATGATGGAGGAGGGATGGCAAACAAAACGATCAAAAGAATCGTAAGATGTAAAGATAACAGAAAATTATGTTCAGGGAAAAAAATGGAAAAAAGAGAAGACCAGAGGAGGAAGAGTCGGTCAGTGATGCAGTTGTTGCATTAAGTACGGAAAAATAGCAGTTATATTTGTGCTGGATAAGACATTTAAGTAGACTGAAGATAGAAACAGTTGTGTTCCTTTGATGACTCAAACAACAGCAACAGAAAGAACAAACCAAACACAGCACATACAGCAGCAAAGTAAATAAAATAAACGTAAATACAGCAAGTAAATGTCCAATGACAATGGCTTTAGACTGACAGCTGACAACAGAAAAATGGCAGACAAATGCACCAGGATTACCACAAAAACCACTTCTCAGGTAATCAAATACCAGCTTATGGAGTCTGGCTCTAAATTCAGTTTAAAGTGCCTTTTATCTGTTTGGTCCCAAAAAATTAATTTAGATATTTTCACACAACAGAGCCAAGGGCTGCAGAAGTTTCCATTTTCCTTTTGTTGTTGTAAAGCATTGAGAATATGACAAAATGTGCTCTCCAAGACTCACGTTTTGCTCCATTTTGTCATGCAGCATCAAATGACGAGCAAATCTGTGCAAAACTGTGCAAAACTGAAAGGAAATGCCTGAAAGAAGCCAAACTCAAGACCTCCAACATGCATTTTTGTCCCACGCAAAGACGCTACGTCATCACAAAGCCAAAAAAGAGCTTCGAACTGCGACGGGACAAATGAAATACAAAGAAATTTTACTCTCCAACACTACGTAACACCACGCTGGTAAGTAAAATTTAGTTGTATAACAAATTTAAAACACAATCAACCAAACAAACCAAGAGGAACCACAACAAGCATGGCACACAAACCTAAAAACAACTCACTGATTCATGCAATAAGATGTACCATGTTGTAAACAAGCAAGTGGACAGTGCGCAACATGTGGGATGAAAAATATGCATTTGTCACAGTAAGTAAGTAACATCTATCTAAGTAATGTGATTAAAACTGTTATCAAACTGATGTGTTAGCTAAACTTTGTTAGTGAAGATGTCAAACTCACTCAGTGCAGGCTCGGCCAGATAGCTGTAGCGCTTACGTAAGGCTAGGGATGCAAAGGTATGACGTCGTTCTGGCTTTTCAGTCTGCAACAATAGCAAACAACACAAGATCCAATCAGTTCTACGTCACCCTACCATGCAAAGTGCTGCAAAAGCAGCACCTTTTACCCTAAAGTTAAAGCAAACCTTCCAGTCTGCATTTATTTGTGATCAGAAATGTGTTTAATTGTAAAATAATGCAGCGGATCCTCTTTGTTTTGCCAATACTGATGCTGCTCCAGCCCAGAACTGTCACTTTTTCCGAGAGCAATTAAAATGAATAAAAGATACTCCTCTGATCCTTTAACTTTATCTCATCCTTGGTGGTGTTACACAGCTGGAGGGATTATGTTGTGGCCCCAGTTTCACCTGAACTTGTTCCACATTAATCCTATTTTCTCGGCTTCTGGCAGCAGAGCTGCATTTAACATCCAGCATGGCCTCGTTTTACGCTTGTCCGTGTGAAGCTAGCAGGTGAGTTTGTAGACTTTTTGTGATGGTACAATAAGAAACTGCTTTGTATAATGTATACAATTAGCCATATCTTTATTAGTACTGTGTAAAAGAAACATTACATAGAACTGCTCCTCATGTTGTTCAGTGTAAGGATGACTTTTCATGTGAGTTACCTCCAGTTTCATGGTAATGTAACACACAGTACACTGGCTTATTTCACTGAAAGGTTACCAGGGCTCACATCAAATATAGTCTAATATAATCTAAACAACCATCAGTTTTAAGCCCTAAAACATGTTTTTATTAGAAAGATACATTTCCCAAAGTTAAAACAAATGCTGAGCTTTTAAAGAAAAAGTGACAGCCCTATTTATACTTACAAATATTTACAATATTTATACTTATAATTAGTGATGCTAGCACGTTATTTTTCTGTTTATTTTTATAATTTCTTTATTGTAATTTCTTTCTGTTTCAATGTAAAGCACTTTGAGCTGTCCTGTACATGAAAGGTGCTATATA